>JBBIGA010061322.1:0-12436 GCA_037576975.1 Alestes dentex
ATATATAGTTTTATTACAACATTTAACCAAAGATAATTAAGGGTCTCATGGTTGAATGGCATCAAATTTTTACAGCAATGTTCTTCTCAGAAGAGCACAGGCTGTTTCTGCACTGAATACCCGCCTCTGCAGGAGAGCCCATGCTACACTGCACGGTAAAATCTGTATCATGAGACAACGTCACACCGGTATTCACTTTTATTTTCACCCCCACTCACCACTCCGAGAGAGAACGCTGGTTATTCAAACACGCTCCACATTCATAATCCCCCCGCCGCCAGCGGAGCCGCCAAGCTCCACATGTGTGTATATTTTTCTTCCGTCCGCTCTGCTTGGCCACCATGTTTGTGTGTGTTGCTAGGGCTTTCTGATAGCTCTGTGGCCATTGTGGGCAAACTCAGCCAGCGTTCGGCTTTTCTTGTGGTAACATAGACATGTTCTCCTCCTCAAGTTCTCCCCGGACCGATTCAACTGGATGATCCAGTTCCATCCACGTCAGGCCTGAGCCCACTGACGATATCAAGAATGGCAGAAAACGTGGCTACCAAGGTTTTAAGATGTTACCTTCTGTTAAAGGAACAGTTCGGTCAGTCAGAGCAAGTCAGACCTCCACGGTGCACCACTGATCCCAGATATGGCCGAACAGCCGAGACGGGCTGGGAGTCCCAAGTTTGCTTCTTTAGTTTAGAACGGGACCTATGAGGCTAACACTCGGAGTCAATAGTCACCCGAATCTTTTCTGTAAACTCATACCCAGGTCTTCTCTGGGCCCAGTGAAACTGCATTCAGATCTTCATTAAGGTGGAGTAGACTTGCGCCTGTGATTTAGGGTAACTTACAACTTACTGTGACGTTTAAAACGAATATAACTTCAGTGCTACAGGTTTCAGAAAATATCAGGGCTAGAGTTCACATAGCAGGGCCGATCTCACATTAAATTCCTCCATATTTATACGGTTGGACGTTTTTTCTGCCTCACTTTTGTCCACTAACTCATGCAAATAGCAAAGCATAAGCAGATTATTTGAGGATAATCAGAAATGGTGTGCTTGTATGAGGCTTTTTTGGATCGGACATATTGTTTCTGCATAACTACCCTTTTGTATCTGGAACCTTTTCCCACAGGAACGAACGCCTGAACTTTGTATGCATTACCTTTGGCCATAATATTTCAGCGTGATACAAATGTATCACCAGCACCCTATCTATGATGAGCAAAGCCACAGCATGCACCAAGCAACACCCCAGCAAACTAGACCATTGCATCTTAGTGGCATTACCACGTCGTGCGCCACCCCTAAATCGGCTGTCGCAGTGTTTCACTCCAATGTTTTTCTGGAAAGCGGCTCTTGCTTACCTGCCACCATTCCTTCTGATAACGTCGTCAATCGCTGATAACTAGGGGGCCCAATCAAATGATGGTGTACAATATTCCAAGCCTATTAATATCAGACATATGAATGAGTAGAGGCCGCTCAGGAGAGGCGAGGAGAGGAGAAATCCACTAATAACGGCTCAGGCTGCGTCTATTCTTAGAGGTCACACATCAGAGAGTGTGTATGTGTGTGTGTGTGATACTGAAGGGATTTGAGGCAGTGTGTTTTACTGGGAAGCGAGAATGTGGACACAAAATCCAGCCAAGTGCCATTGTTCAAATTTGCCTCATGATGTGTGTGTGTGTGTGTGTGTGTGTGTATATGTATGTGTGTGTGTGTGACGTTGCTGTTTGTTTCCACACTCCTACTTGGGCCAGAAGTTCATCAGGCTGGTGAGTGGGACGGGATGAATAAAAGCTTCTCTCCAGTAAAAATGTTAAAAGGCTTCATTTGACTGATTTCTCCTCCACTGCAGCAACTAAAGCCCAGCAACTGGCTGCTGATTTTCACTCAGCACGTCCTGGAGAACAATAAAACTGTTCTGCCAGTCAGAAAGTGATTAGGACCGAACATCTATAGAACCCGGAGCGTGATTTCCCAGAGTTTACAGGAGTAAAGGGTTTGGAAGTGATCCAAATGCTGAATTGATTTCTCCAGCTGTGAGAACAGGGCACCTGCTAGGCATGAGTGATGATTCCACACTGATCTTCTGGGGAGGATTTATGACATTACAGAATACTAGCTTCCCATAAAAGGAAACTGAAATTCCTTTGCATGGATTGGTCCTTCCCATTTAAAGAGGAATATCCACCCATTCTCCTAATTTCATTACTTATAATATGGTAACGATTTAAACAAAGTCATCCAGTGTGATTTGCAGTGAAATGATCAGTTTTAGAGAAACTTGAGTTAGAACTGTTTACAATGGTGGTGAATGGAACCAGATGACTGGATATGTTCCTGCCCATATTTACCACAAAATTTCTCAGTGTTATCCCCAGAGTTACGACTACAGAGAGGCCACTGCTACAATATGTTGAAACATATTTCTGTGCTACTTTACAGGTCCAATCTCATGGATCCAATCCATGAAATAATCCATGAAATTTTGAAATAATGTAGTATTTAAAGCGCTGTAGTATGTAAGCCCTCTCCAGCCCCTACAGTCCATGGAAACTAAGCAGCGAAATCACCACTTTTTAATCATTGTTTTTGTGATGTCACGACAGCCAACATGTTTACTTGCACCTGCCTATTCAACCTACATAATAATAATAATAATAATAATAATAATAATAATAATAATAATAATAAGTTACATTTATATAGTGCCTTTCACAAACCCAGGGTCCCTTTACATAGCAAGGGGAAAAAAAACCCCCACAGAAATCCATATTACATAGTCATGGTGGAAGGGAAATATTCATTGATGGAGTCAATGAAGGGTTTGCGGAAGTGAGTTCCAAAGTTTGGGAGCCATGGCACTGAATGACCTCCAACCAAGAGTGGAGAGTCTAGTGCGTGGAACCAGAAGAGTATTAGTGCCAGAAGATCTGAGAGAGCGAGAGGGAGAGTAAGAAATCAGGAGTTGAGAATGGTAGGGAGGAGCAAGGCTGTGGAGAACTTTACTGGTGAGGAGTAAAACTTTAAACTTAATTCGAGCCTGAATTGGTAGCCAGTGTAACTGAGAGAGGATAGGGGTGATGTGGGCAGAGCGTTTAGTGTGTGTAAGAACTCTGGCAGCAGAGTTTTGTATGTATTGTAACCTTTGTAAGGATTTGCGAGGGAGGCCGATGAACAAGGAGTTACAATCGTCAGTGCGAGACATAATGAAGGCGTGGACTAGACTAAGAGCATCACCGCTAGACAAGAATGGTCTTAAGTGAGCGATAGTCTTAAGCGGAGGTGATAAAAAGCTGTTTTTGAGATGGACTTGATGTGCGACTCAAAATTAGGTGAAGAGTCAAAGAGCACAAAAAGATTTCTGACAACCGGAGCAGGCTTTACCAGCACACCATCAATACTGACCAAAAAATCCCCAGAATGAAATAATGAGGATTTGGAGCCAACTAATGTTCCATCACAGATTGCTTTTAAATGAAAAACAAAACAGAGGCTGCTTAGATGCATCAGTCTTAAAGGCACAATGTCTCATTCTAATGGGTGAAGAGAGGTATGATGAATTACACAAACATAACAAGTGGACTTTGGAGGAAAAATAATTAACAAGAGAAATAAAAACAGACTCTTCTAGAGTATTATTTCAGTATTGAACATTGTGATAATACTCTTGGTTGTTTCTTGACAGCCCTGGTGTGTGTGTGTGTGTGTGTCTGTGGTTATGTGTACAATGGATTTTGTTGCACCTAAACTGGTGTTATCAGAGGCACTTTCCAACCCAAACTCTCGGAAATCAAATTCATTGCAGCGAGACCCCGCTGACACGGAGTGTAAGAGTGCGTATAAAAAAAGTGAGAAACAGAAAATACTATATAAACAAATGTGCAGTAATAAAACACCTCAGCCTGCTGCGCCTCGAGCCACGGGGCTCACGAGGTTACATAAACGTATAAAGTGGAATCAAATAGCAGTAAAGTAATTTCACACCAGCTCCGGTTAGAGAATCATCCTAAAGAGCTGAACAAAAGAAAGTAATGACGCGTGGAGAAAAGAGCTCCAGGAGAGAAGCTATGAGGTCTGAACTGGGGAAGAGGAGCCGCTTGAAGTAAATTCAAAGAGATGGCAGCTCTTTTAACCACCGCTGCGTCCTCCCCGACGGCTTTGGTGCAAAAACTCCAACTAACTGGCCAAGGATACCAGCAGATTAAAAAAAAAAAACCAACAGGCTAATGCTATCAAATGACCTGTTTAATGACGCATGGCCTCGAGAGGTGTGTGTTTGTGTTGAGCGTGAGTTATGAGGGTGCCCTCGTCCATGGCATGCAGCTCTGTCAACCACCCGTAAAGTTCATAAACACATGATGGATTAGATGTCAAATGTGATACGTTGGCGTCTTTGGAGTGTTTGTTTTACGTGGACCGCTCTCCATGTGAGTTGGGCTATTGTCTGGAAAGCGCCTGCTGTTTTCTTCCTTTTCTTCACACTCACTTTTCAGTCAGCGCGGCAAATTAGCATCCATGTGGTCCGACAGGCCCAAAACAATCAGCCAGCGGCCGCAGTTCAACAGACGAGTGAGCTAATCATCAGCGTTTCAGCTGAGATTTTTAGCGAAGCCGAAGCCCATAGCTGATTTGTCTGGCAGATTGTTTGGCGCTTGAAGGGCGAACTGAAACTTCCAAGACCAAATTCACGGCCATGGAGGGTCACTGCACCGAACCGCTTAGCTTTCACAGCTCTGTGCTCTCAAAAAAGTGTTGGTTTTTCAAGGCTTCTTCCTTAAATGATTTGGTCATAAATAGAACCATGACAGCTATTGTTTTGCTAAGGGTGTAAGAAGCCTGCTTTAGCTTGTTTCAGATGGGGATTTATCAAGAAAGAATCAAACTAATGAGTCCAAACCCTAGATTTAGAGTGTCAGTTTTAATGATGTATTTTTGATTCATTTTGGACGTGAAAGGTCACACTCTGAGGATTATCAGGTATAGTGCTTTTAAGAAAATGACACAGCTAGGCAAGCTAACACTGTATCACACGCCATGAACTTAGGACATGTAGCAATAGTCACACTGATGTTACATTTGTTGTGCCATTAACATGGCAGACTTGTAGAAGGCCTGCCTAAGTGTGTTATTTTGTATGCTGGTCTGGTGCTGGAGTAGCTGGGCATGATGACCAGCACACCAGCTGGACAGCTGGTGGTCTGGTGGTTCGGGAGTTGCCCCTGTGTTCGGACGGTCGTGGGTTTAAATCCCAGGACAGCTGGTGGTGCCACTGAGGTACCCTTGAGTAAGGTGCCATCCTCACACACTGCTCCCGGGGGCTGTGTTCCGGGCTGCCCGCTGCTTCACTTCGTGAATGGATTAAATACAGAGAAAGAATTTCACACTGTGTTGTGTGGTGTGTTCACATATTACAAATGGTTCACTTTACACTCACAAGCATCCAAAAAATTGCACATGCTGTTTTATTCTAGCAGGAATCATTGGAAAAAAAGTTTTTAATAAGTTAAACCGTGTCTTATTTATAGGAAAACAAGATATGAACATTTCTGTGCAAAGGCCACATTTTTGTGTAATGAAGAAAAGTACTTGCTAATATGACCCAAAGTCATCTGAGTTGACTGTAAGAGATCGCAGATCATTTGGCAGTCTTTTGTGTTAGCAAGGATGGGAGAGCAGCATTACAGAGGCTCGTCATGGTCAGATAATAAATACATGCTGAGGAGATGGTGAGAGGAAGGAAGAATGAATGATTAAAATGAGAAAATTAGAAAAAAAAAAGGCGACAGAGAGAACGAACAAGAAAGGAAATGAAGACAGTGTAAGGGACTGTGAGAATGCCAATGTGACTAACAACACATGAAAGCAAATAGTGCTTCATTTTCATGCTAATTATCTGCTCCTAGCTTTTAGCCACTATGAGCATCTCCTTTAGGCGTAATTTAAGTCCCTCTCACCATGGAAAATCCGTTTCATCCAGCAAAGTGATTATTACGTATGTATATATATATACAAATAAAATATAGAAATATGTGTTTACATATACACACACACACACACACACACACACACATATATATATATATACACACAGTACTGTGCAAAAGTCTTGAGCTGAGTGGTTGGAACTCCTTTATCTAGGCTCCATGTATCTTTAGACCCTTTGCAGCCTGTCACAGTAAAACATTACTTCCCAGTTCTGTCATTTAATCTACTCAATATACTCCATAAGCAAAATATAAAGAAACAAGGTGTGACTCAAGCCCTATAGATAAACCTGTAGATAAATAGATAGATAGATAGATCGGAGACCAGTGGATGCACAAGGAGTCCTGGCTGCTTCCCTTGTGGAGATGAAATCTGTTCTCATACTCTGTTTTATGTATAAATCTGTTCTCTCTCGGGAATTTTCTCTTTAAACCTTCGTTGCCATGCTGCAACTTGCTGGCTGATGGATGTTTTTGGTAAAAGTGGCACATGCTGTGCGTCGATCTCATGACTCTAACGCTGACTTGGCACATCTGTCTGGAGTGAACGGAGCGCCGGATAACAGAGGGCTTTCGGAGGAGTTCCATTTGTCAGCAGAGGGGAGTTGGTGGCTTTGAGCTGAAGACTCAGGACAAACGGAGACTGCTGATGAGACGACTGCAGAGCTCACACGGGTTCTTATTTATTTGCGGAGTTACAGGGTGACTCTGGAGAAGTGCAAGAATTTATCATTTTAAATCAGTTAAATATATCCACCCCCTTGCTAATGTGCCTAATGTAGCCAGTGTAGCCAACAAGTAATACAAGCCTGAGGACCCGGACTGGCACTGTGAATCTTGCACTGCTTATCACACACTCCACACTGTAAAGAGGTGTTAAGTGACCCCATTTATGATACTAGTTGATGTACAGGACAAGTACATCACAGTGAAAATCAGCAAGCTGGCAGCTCTCTTGAAGTGTGTCTAAACTTTTCTTCATGTTTGCAGACAGCATACGGTCAGCATACAGTATCAGTTGTGGTCATGACTCATGCCTCTATTTCACCGATCTTATAAGTTATTTGGAGCCACGCTGGACCTAATAAACTCAGGTTCAGGTTTGATGTGTCCTGATACACTTGCTGGATCATCAGTATATTTGTCATCTCAGTGCATTATTTTATGCTCAATTCCTATTGGTCAGTTAATAAACACAGATCGTAGCGTCCTAAGTTATGAACACTCTCAGAACAGCCATCTGTGCCAGAAGTACAGACATCATCACATGTTTTTTTTTTTTTACAATGTAACATTCTTGTTGTGTTTTTTCTCTAGTTTCTTAGCCTTTGTATGTTTTACTGTCTTTTCCGTGTTTTTTCTCTGCGATTTGTTCATGTTTACCGCAGTGCCTTTTTATTTTGTTTCCTTTTGCTAGCCCCCGTCTTAGTTCTGTGTTCTGTTGTGTCTTGTTCTTTTGGTAATACATTTCTGTTTGTGATCTTAATCTTAATACACTTTAGGACCCCGTTGCCTCGTCTTTGTAAGTCATGGTCACACTTTAGGACCCCGTTGCCTGTTCTTAGAAAGTCATGGTCACACTTTAGGACCCCGTTGCCTGTTCTTAGGAAGTCATGGTCACACTTTAGGACCCCGTTGCCTGTTCTTAGGAAGTCATGGTCACACTTTAGGATCCCGTTGCCTGTTCTTAGCAAATCAGGGTCACACTTTTCGCCTTAGTAAGATGTGATCATGCATTATTGTTATTTAGAAAGGTTTACTCCAGCCATGCTCCACACGGTTGCAAATGTTGTGGATGAGTAACTCAAGTGAAATTTTCTTTCTCAAGTTTTAAGCACCTTAAGCATTTTTTTTTTCACGGGATAGCGACAGCCCATCTGAGAAATGCAATTACTCCAAAACCTTCAGACAGGAACTTTGTTTTTGGAGTAAAATGGTGTGAGGTGTTATCACCTCAGAAAGATTTCTCTGTGATCAGTGTGTCTGTATTGATGAATGGCTACATCGGCTTTCATCCCTCTACATCAGTGACTCTCTGCAGCTCCAGTCCGCGCTGTTACAGAGGCCATTTCACCTGCTTATTTTATACCGGACACATCAGTGGAGGAAATTACCCCCTCCATTTTCTCTATTTCTCTCTCTCTCTCTCTCTCTCTCTCTCTCTTCCCCTCTGCTGGGTCAGGAATTGGCAGTGTCCACTATGTCTGTGTTCCACGATTACAAAGGGCCATTAGTAGGAGGGCTGATTACTGCATTTGCCATTTACACCATGCCAAAATGGCCTCTGTCACTTACACACATTTAAATGCCTAATTGAGTTAGGCACATAAGACCACTTATAGAGAATATCAACGAAACCCACTTTTGTAGCTTTTTTGAAATAAAATACTTTGATGGAATGTAAAACTACTATTAAAGTATCAAAATCATACCATTTACTATCCATTCAGTACAGCCCAAATATGGCCTATTTTGGAACATTTTGCATGCGTCATGGCTGTGATGTCACAACGGTTTTCCTGGCTGCTGGAAAGCAAGTGTACCATCTCCAGCCTTCCATGCACAAAAGGAGCGTCTCTGTTTATTTGTATTTTTTCTAATCGCTGGGGATTCTGGGAAGCAACAATACTGTGCCACCAACCAGAACAAAGGTCATTCACATATATCAGTCTTAAACTAGAATAGCCTGGTTAACCCTTAGAGGTCAGGTGGTTTGATATAAATCATTTCTTGCTCATGTCTCAAAGTGAAAAACAATTGCAGGCTGTAAATATTTAATCTATACCATCTAAATCATATCTGAGGTTGTAACTTTTAATAAGCACCATATTTAACTGAACAGTACACAAATACACTATATAAACACACAGCAGCTTCTGTGGGCCCAGCAAAAACGGTGCTAAACGTCATTTCAAGTCATTTGTCTCATATGCTCGTGATCACATCTACACCTGTCAGACACCGCAGGAACAGAGTCAATGTGACAATCCTGCCCTGCCTTTCCCCTGTCTGTCAGTTTTCTTTCAGTGTTCCCTTTCCCATCTGTTTCTGGCCATGTGCTTTTGTTGTTGTCTGATTTCTTGTCTTCACCCCTCGTCCGATTAGTGTTCTCACCTAGGTCTAGTTTGTAACCCCTCCTGTCCCAGGTGTTTCTAGTCTTCACTTAAGTAGCCCATTTGTTCCACTGTTTTTTAGCCCGGTCTTGTGTTGTCCATCCCGTTTTGGCCATGTCAGTGTTTATCCTGCATTGTTCTACATTATTTTGTAGTGTTTGCTTCAGTGATTTGTTTGTTAAAATACAAAAATTACTTTTACATGCCACCTCAACACCTCACATTTGTCGTTCATGCTGTCAGTAGTTGCTGGTACAGCTTGTTGAATTGGCCAGTGTTCCTAAAGAACTGTCAACGCTCACTCGGCCATTCAGCTAAACAAGCTAACCTTAGCATGTTTTGCACTGTTTGTACACTGCATTATAGGCACCTATTCACAGCATATTAGAATAGAGCTCTACAGAGTGCACACAAAACTCCTATCCTACCCCACTCCTGCAATAACTGACAATATAACTAATTATGTAAATACATTTGATTTTAGCAAAGCAGAACATAAGTTCTGTTCTCAACCTCTAATGGTTAATTCAAAGCACAAAGAGAGTAAACACTTTGGTATAATCAAATATTTGCCCATCAAATGTTATATGCAGACCTCAGGGAGAAAATAAAATACAGCATGGGGCTTTTAATTGAAGGGAATCAAATGTACATGAAAGGAGTCCAGCATGCAGTTCACTAGTCCATATCTACTGTTCTGTTTGTAGGTAAGGAAAGCATCACCTTTTGCTAAATTGTCAATATTGCAATCTGCAGTCCACTCCACTGCAGTCCAGAGCTGCATATTTATCAGCCAAAGCAGAGGTACATTACAGCAATAAGCAGCTGTGTGCATCCCGTTTCTTTCTAAAATGGCCATGAGCCTCTGATGTTTTAGCATTTTTAACACGTCCACACACACTTCCACTTACTCCTGATCAGCAAAAATCCATCTCAGCTTTGTTCCTATTTCGTTGCATGGGTCATTTAGTTCAGGGCAGTCTGGCTGAATTCCAAAGCCATTGACCCTCATACGCAGTTTACCGCTGTTCTTTATTTCCTTTCACAGTGATCCACTCACCCACTGCTGGGTGCTTTTAACAAAGCACTCCAGTAAACACATCCTCATTGAAACACAAATATGAACAATAGATTCATTGACAAAAATCCTAATATCCCACTTCCAGCCTTCCCAGCATTTATAATTCTCAAATATCATATTCCAGATCACAGCATTCCCAATATGTATAATGTTTCACAAAACCATATTCTCAACCACAGTGTTCTCAATAATAAAATATTCTGCAACCTCTTGGTGCTTTTCCACTGCCACAAAGAACCGCTGTACCACCAAAAATGTTTAACCATTATAATTAAAGTGAGCCATACCTGTGCTGTCATGGTGCTGCTCGATGGCAGGGCCAAAAGTGGGCTGCAGCCAAGCTGACTGCTTTCTGACTGGTCAATAATGTTGTCATAACCACAGGCATACTTGAAAAGAAGCCATTTTTTAAAATGAAAACAACAATGGAGACACAAACTAACTACTGGGAAGCTGACCAAGTACAAGTTCTACTGTCTGTTTAGGCTGAAGATAAATTTCAGTGGGAGTTTTCTATGACGCTAACAAATTGAGCTTCAATGCTGTGAGGAACGCGAAGGTGTAGCAGGACATCACGAACAAATTAGTGGGGTTAGGTTTTCATTGCATGGCTAAAAAATGCCAAAAACAAATAAAACAAGACTATGAATACTAAAAGACCCCAATAAAAAAGCAGCTTTGACAAAAATCTTTCCGCTGGTTCGACTCCATGGACGCGGTTTTGGGATGACGACCGGCCATATGAAGAGAATTGCGCTGCTGATGTGTCAGAAACATACACTGGAAAATCAAAATGTGCTACAACTTCCATCTTAGTACATTTTAGGTACAGCATGGTTCCTGTATACATACAGAAGAGTGCCTTTATTCCCACTTCTGCAATACTCTCAAAACCATACTTCGAGCTGCGGCATTCCCAACTTTTACAGTCTTCCACAGTGTAATGCTGCCAGCAACAGCAGTTCCAACATTACAATATTCCTCAACATCACATTCCCAAAATCATTTTCCACATCCAACATTCCCAAAATATTGCACAGCATCTCTTTCTAAGATCGCAATGGTTAGAGCTGTTGCCTCACAGCAAGAAGGCCCGGGGTTCCATTCCTGGCCAGGCAGCTGAGGGTCCTTCCTGTGTAGAGTGTGTATGTTTTTCCCTCGTCTGTGTGGGATTCCATCAGGGTCTCCGGTTTCCCCCACAATCCAAAGATATACGTCAGACGGACTGGAGATGCTAGGTTGCCCCTTGATGTGAGTGAATGTGTGTGTGAGTGTCTGTGTCAGTGTGTCCGTCGTGTGATGGAGTGACAACCAGGTGTCACAACTAGGCCGTCCCCGTTCAGCAAGGAGGCGCAGGAGCAGACTTCCATTGTTTCTTTCCTTTATTTCAAATACAACAAAGGATGGCACGAGGGCCCAAAACTCTAAACAGAGACCGGAATTGAACAGACACAACTCAGGATATAGTGTTGGAGAATCGACAACACCTAAACACAAACCCAGCCTATTTATACTTAGAGTTAAACATCACCCCTGGCCAGCCGAGAGCTCTTACAGATCTCCCTGACCAGTGACGAGACCACACCCCCAATCAACATAAAAGCCCTTCATTGCTGACTTGATGGCGGCCTCTAGCGGCCGCTGACTGGGGATGTGACACCCGGGTGTTTCTCCACCTGTGACTGCTGGGATAGACTCCAGCTCCCTCCACCACCCTGGTCGGGAAAAGCAGCTCAGATAATGAAAAAATTAATAAATTTCCCAACACTGTAAGCAGTGTCACATTCTCAGCGACATCATTCCAATGGTCTGTTATATTCCCCAACATCACTGATCACCCACTCCATGGTGTTGTGGCTGAACTGAGACGTACTCTTAGCCATAGGCTCACCAGCATAAAGTGCTCCACTGAACACCACAGAGAATCCTTCCTCCATCAGACTTTATAACTCCTCCCTCGGTCACACATCCAGACAATCTTCTGTGCAACAGCCTGATGATACTCTGTTGTGCAGTTTCTTAATGGGTTTAAATCGTTATGTGCATTATTGTCTTATTATTATGTGCAATAGTCTTATCATGTGAAATATCACTACTTGTCAGCATGTCAATATTACTAATATACTACCGATCTCTATTACGTGCAATAACCGACTCCTAACCACTATTTGTGTTACTAGTACAGAGATGGGGACTCGAGTCTGAGACTCGGACTCGAGTCACACTTAAGTCACACAAACAGAGACTTGTGACTTGACT
>JBBIGA010061353.1:0-12435 GCA_037576975.1 Alestes dentex
ACACACACACACACACACACACACACACACACACACACACACACACACACACACACACACACACACACACACTCCACTGACTGTACAGGTGCACTGTGTAGTTCACAGGTAGTTTACATCTGTTCCTCTGCATCATCTGTTAGCCCCCTATTTACACCCTTCATCTGTGGACAGGACAAGGTATTATTGAGGTGGTCCATGGCACAGCAGTGACCTTGACATGGTAGTAGAGTGTGTTTGTGTGTGTGTGTGTGTTTTCCAGATAAATGCGTTATTACGAGTGAGTTTTAAGCAAGTGCTGTATGATGATTAATTCACCTTTGTCAACACTACCGAAGGAAACATTGTTATTGGTTTAAATGGGACATTTATTACAATTTATATATAATACAATAGTGACAAGAATGATATACAGACGCAAGTATCCTCCCACAGGACTTGTGAGGAGCGTTTCAGGCCCAGACTTCTCTTTCAATGGGAGCAGCCAATCAGAACAGAGCTCATTTACTTACATTAATCTTAAAAGGCACAGTAACAAACCGCTTGTTAAATTATAAGGGATGGAGAGAGGTTCAAAATTGGTCATGTAGAAATTAATTTGGGCCCTTTAAAGGATGACTGCATAGAAGGCTTTTCACATCTATGTCTCTCTCTCAGCCGTGTGTGTGTGTGTGTGTGTGTTTCTGACCTTTAGTGTGTGAGCTGGACAGTAAAACGCTGTGGAAAAATGTGACAGCTTCTGAATTAAACATTTCTCGATGCCAAGACTGTGTGTGTGTGTGTGTAAAGGCTCTGGTGGGAAAGCACCCTCACCAAACCCCCCCTGTGTTTTACTTTCTACTGCTGCTACTGCTGGTACATGATGATCTGTTCAACAGCACTTTCACATATCTACTCTTTTAAAGCGACCACATAAAGTCTATGATTAGAGATCGCCGAAGAACTCAGAAGAGCCTAAAGACTGAAGAACTGCGCTGTGAGGCACTGAGCTGAAGCTGGTTTTCAATTCAAATTCTATTTTTCATTCCACATTAAATTACACTCTGGTTTCTGATTCATTTATTTATTTATTTATTCGTAATTATGGCAAATTAGTTATTAAACGATTAGTTAACTACATAACTGTAAAACCATAAAAATACATAAATCTACATTTAATTCCCCACTGTAATCTTGGTTTAACATTAAACAAAGCGAAAAACAGTAAACGACCGAGCCCAGAGACCCGGGCTGCGCGTGTGGAGGAGCTGGACGCTCTACTTCACCTCAAAGCTCCCAGTGTAAAAAGGAATGAAGAAACCACTCACAGGCCTTGAACTTTATTGCCGCAATTTTACGGAATGTTACTCTGGAACACAGCACGGTTCCTGTTCTTTTCTTTCGTTTTCCCAACACTGATTTGCCCAGCTTGGTATACCAGAACTAAATTAGTAGCTAAAGTAAAGAAAGTCGACTTCTCTAAACCATTCACGGCAAGTGTGTGGTGGCTCAGGCATACACTTCATGGCACGCTAACTCAGCGTTCAGCTTGTTCCCTACATTAGACTCGTGGCTGCTGTGCTAAAAATGGGGCATAGTGTGTTTTCTACTGACAGGGTTGTTAGGAGTGAGCTTCAGGTAAGTTTCAGGGCTGTACGATGATTGTCAACACTAGAGAAAGAAACTTTCTTAATGGTTTAACTGGGACATTATTACTATTCATCTTTACCATAATGACAAATACTACATACATTTGCATATATATTCTGCTGCAGGAGCATTTCAGGCCCAGACTTCTCTTTTAATGAGGGCAGCCAATCAGAACAGAGCACATTTACATATATCAGTCTCGATGGCACAGTGTTGTTCTTGTGCTTTTCCTTCATTTTCACAACCCTGACTCACCAATACCTGGGACAAAATATAATTAAAGGAGGAGCTAAAGAAAAGAAAGTCAGCTTCTCTGAAATATTTGTGTTGAGTGCGGGATGACAGGCATTTCATTAGCGGGATGCTAATTGAAGTATCAGCTTGATACCTACATTAGCCTCATAGCTCCAGTGCAAAAAGTGGTGTGAGGGAAGGTGTTCAATTGCTTTTTCACTGAACTATTGCCTTAAGACCCCAGGGGGACCCGGTGGAACACTGCAGCTTTCATGAAAAGGCCACTCGCTCCGTAATTAACCAGCCCAGTTGGTGCAGCTGCCGAAGGTCAGCCGAGCCCGACTTTATTACAGAATCAAGAAGGAAAGGATGAGCACCATTGTCCATGCAAAGGACAGCAGATGGCCGGCTTGTTGCTAAATTCACAGCAGTGCGAGCAAAATAGAGAACATTACACAAGGTTTTCTACAGACTGTAGGATTCCAGCAATCTTTAAAAAAAAAAAAATCAGAAAATCTGACTGTATGATCTAATGAACTTGGGTATGACGTGTGTATGAATGTGTGCAGATATACGATGTGTGCATGAAGGTGTGTAGAGGTGCGACGGTGCGCGTGAAGGTGCGTAATATATGTCAAGGTGTGTAGATGGACGATGGTGTGTGTCAAGGTGTGTAGATGGACGATGGTGCGTGTGAAGGTGTGTAGATGGACGATGGTGCGTGTGAAGGTGTGTAGATGGACGATGGTGTGTGTGAAGGTGTGTAGATGGATGATGGTGTGTGTGAAGGTGTGTAGATGGATGATGGTGTGTGAAGGTGGATTTTATGCGCTATGTTGTGTCGATAAATGTAACATTACATGCTGCGTTTTGATTGGCTGGTCAGTAGACTTAGGTCGTCGCAGCACACAAATTGTCCGAAACTTCCAGACACTGCCAGAAAATAATCTCAGCTGTCTTTGGTTGCCGTGACGACAGCTGTCTTTGAACCTCTCTCAGTCCGACGTAGGACCACTGTTTAGGAGCCACAACCAGAGAAATCAACATGATTGTTTGACGACTGTCATCTTTCGTCTGGGAGCAAAACGAAGTCATACAGTATAGATGGGACATAGCAGACTTCAGAATTAGAAAAACTACGACTGCACAGACACAGAGAGACGAACAATGCATAGTGTAAAGTCAAAATAAATAGTCTGAAAACAAAATGCTGTGTTCATTACAAACCAGAGAAAAGTGTCCAGTATCAACACAGTCTGAAAGAACAGGTTTCACCAAGTCGGTTTATGTGCTTATATAAACATATTGCTGATCATTTCTCTTTTTATGCTGGAGAGTGCAGTAGTGTTATTTCTAATATCACATTTCAGCATCAACTCATGCACAGAGTTGATTCAACTGCATCGTCTTTATATTATCAACAACAATGATTGCAACAATATTCCACAAAGTACAGTACGTGCCAACTAAATTTCTTGAGCTATTTTTAAATAAAGTCTCTAGTCTTGCTATTAAAATGAATCAACTTTGTTTATAGTAAGCGGAAAAATAAGCAAGAGCTTTGTAAACTAGCAGTAAATTAGTTTTTACTACTGCTGGAAAAATACAGTTTTGTCCGATGGTATAAGCCACAGCAGCACCTGAAGAGAAACACCTCGGCGCAGTTCTGGATGATATACGACACAGATCACCAAAAGAGAGCCCGTAAGTGTTGTTTTATCGTGTTTATTCAATCACGATTAGGATGGAGAGCTATAATATATAATCATTTTTGAATGAACATTAATAATTTAGATTAACTGACTGATGGGTAAGTAGTAGTAAGTAAGTAAAATGTATTTACACAAAGCGCTGTAAAAAGAGTGCAGAATAAAACGTTTTAAACAGTTTCAATCGATCCACAGTAAAACAAGTGATAGATTAATCAATAGAAAAATATACAATGTCATTAGTGGCAGCCCTATAAAGAAGCAAAAGTCTTAGTCTCTTGTGTAAACTGTTAAAAGCCATTTATCTGAGCAGCGAGGGACTTTCTGCCACGTTAACAATAAACCAAATGCAAATGAACAAGAAAGCATTAAATAATGCTATGTTTGTTTTGTTTGTAAAAATACTATGGTTTGTGCGAGGGTAAGAAGATCGCAGGTTTGGTTCCAGATTTCTCCTCAATGCTTTCAGTCACTGTTTGGATTTGTGAAACTCCATCAGCAGCTCCTGATTTAATCTAATGAAGGACTGACTGAGCTGAACCAGGTATTTGAGGTATTTGATGAGAGTGTAATACTGGGCTGGTCTGGGAATAATTAGGGTAAATGTACCAATTAAGCTCACCCAAATCTTTGGTTGAACAGTTTTTAAGTAAAAGGCATTATTTTCACAGGGAAATGAGGAGTTACAATGACACATTAATTTCTCATTTAATAGTTTATAACGTCATTTAAAAAATTATATAATTAATTAAAAAGATATACAGCTTTAAATGCAAAAAAACTGGGCTGTGCTTAATGGGTACATGTTGTAGAACACCCCTGTTCCAAATAAGCTCACAAGCTCACAATTGTGAATTGTTTTTATTTAATAAAGGTTGCAAGAGTAAAAAAAAAACATTAACATGAAGTATCATATTGTATGTGTTGTAAAAGTTTAACTTTAAAAAATGATGAGGCCCTTGATGAGCCTCCACACTGATGTACCCCTTAGCCCTGTGTCAGTGCCTTTCTGTCTATTCCAAATGTCCCAGAAGCTGCAAGAGGTTCCTGATGGCACCCTCTTGATAAAGACGACAGCGTCTTTCATTTTGGGGCAGGAGCTGTAATTCCGCCTTGTTTTTTTAAACTTTACATAAGATTTTTAAACTTTAATTGAAAAGAAAACTGACAATGGTTGTTTTAAGATGATTTATGAACTATTCACATTGTTAGTCTATATAAGCGAGCTTAAAGGGAGCACCCTGAGCTTAATGGGGACACCAATAGTTTTGGAATAAAAATATAGTGGATTTATTTTAAGATCAGTATTTTATTATATAAATGTTCTTAATCGTATATAAAACTATATACTACTTGCAGAGAGTATCTGATTACTGAATATATGTTAATACTTAAGCTCTTCTTTAATGAAGTCACACTGATGCGCTCCATTTTTATGCTACGGTTCCCTTTAAGCTCATGTTAAAAAGATCTTAAATCTTTAAAAAAATACTGCAATCTACAAATATTAATTCTCAACAATCTGGAAATAAATGTACTGAACAGTAAAACACAAGATATCATCACTTGTGATTTACTACATCAGCGTAGTGCACAATCTTATATGACAAGCATGCTAACCACATATCGTAGCATTTGCTAAAAGCCTGTAAAACTGTCTTTTGAAATAACTGTAACTATCTCTAACGTCCTAGTTCAAACTTGTGCTAGGTGGTGTTAGAAACATTAATCTCTTAAATTTGTAAAAAAATAGTGATACTTACCCAAGATAAAGGTTGAAGTACCTAAAAAATGTGATTTTCTGAAGGATTTCTTCTGGGCAAAGGCTTTCAAAATGGTCGCCAGGATGAGTGAACATTGGCAGGAAGTTGTCAGAATATGCAGCAGAATGATTTACTTAAAAACTACAGGGAATATTTAATAACAACTACATTTATTAATTTAGATATCACGCAGGAAAATTACTTGTTTTTTCTTTACACAATTTGTGTTCAAAGTAACAAGTGTGCTTAATGGGTACTTGGGCTTAATAGGGGCGTTTACCTTAATCAAACACACAGACAAACTTGAAGTTTAAAGTGATCATTCTGTCATACGTGAACACACCACACCACAGAACAGTGTGAACAGCACGAAAATGAAGCAGCGGGCAGCCAGGAACACGGCGTCCGGGGAGCAGTGTGTGGGGATGGTTACTTCAGTGATGACACTAGCAGTGTTGAGATTCGAATCCACAACCTTCTGATTGCAGGGGTAACACTCCAACCACTACCAGCTGCTTGTTTAGTGTATTAATATTATTGGTATACATGCTAATATTAGCTTTTAAAAACACATACTGCGCATTTAAACAGGTTTTAAATATAGTTTTTTTTGCCTAAGTTCACCGTGGCCAATACAGGGAGATCCGCCCAATAAGCTGGAGTGATGGGATGGATTGGTGGTGTTTGAACCAGTAGAGATCATTCACCATCACTACCTGACCTAAGGAATGCTCTTATGGGTGAATGCAATCAAATCCTAATAGCAATGTTCAATTTACTGAAGCAATGTATGGACAAACTCCATAGACATCCTCGATTCTTGGACGCCAAGCATGTATACAAATGCACATGCACACCTTATTAAAAGCTAGCATGCTAACATTAGCTGCCCGCACTGCTGCGACAGCAGGCATGAATTATAGAGCTGCCATCCCTCAGGCACTCTTTCAGCAGTACTGTAACTCTGTGAATAATTTAAAAAGCTACTACATGCTTCCATAATCAAGCTGAGCCTCATTTCTCTAAATTCAGCCGAGTTGGGGGAGACCATCCGCTTCCCAGCTTTCGCTTCTGAAGGGTAAATCTGTGTAAACCAGCGTGTATTTAGCTTTAGCATTCGTTTCAGACCTGAGAGGGTTCAAAGATCGGATATGGACTCCAGAACAGAAAAACGCAACCATTTTCACAATTGAGCTCAAGTCCCTATTGGAAGCTCACCTCTGAGCAATTACTATGCCTGTTTTTATATATATATATATATATATAGTCGACTTGTCGTGTGTTTTTTTTCGTCTCTCTGTGCACATGCTTGTGTACACAATGAAATCTCTGCCTCTGATTGGTTGACGCTGACACGCGTTCCTTGACTTAACCAATTATAATAGTCCCTTCATAAAAAGGGCGGTACCGTTGGCACGTCGAGAGAAATGCAACAGAGGAGACAGACTATATTTACATAGTAGGGCTGGGCACATTAACGCGTTATTATCGCGTTAACCTATTGTTTACTTAACGCCAATAATTATTTTATCACGATATTTTAAAAATAATATTGATAAAATATCAATATTATTTTATGAGTGTTCTATTTTTCGTTTTGTTCTTCTTAAAGCCCTGCATTTTTATTACTGTAAATTAAATTTCATTATTACTGTATTTATCTGCTTATAGCAAACAAAATGCGCTTGCATGAATTACAGTATATACAGGGGTAACATCTGTATTTCCATTCTAGCACTGCGGGAGACAGCAGTTCAGTGTAAACTGTACAGTACGGATACGGATTTTCCCTTACATTTTCTTTCAGGGTAACGTATTAAGCAGGGTTAAAAATGAAATTCAAGTGTTTTGGGAGCATATTTAGGGTTTACATTATAAAAAAGGCATTTTAGGCTTTTTATTTTTTTTTTTACCACATCACAAATAGACAGTTTTTCACAAATCACGGGTGCTCTTGGAACTTAACCCTCGTGAATTTTGGGGGGGTTATTGTATATGCATGCCGTATTGTGTTTTTGTTTTTTTTACCATACTGTGACATATCCAACAAATGACCTCTCTTTATCCTTTAGAGCTGAATAGACTGGTTCCATCACTATGCCTTTTAGACTGACACATAAATGAGTTCTATTCTGATTGGCTGTATATTGCGTGTTACTAAAAAGGCATCAGCCTGAGTGGGCGGGGCTACACTGCTGTAGGCTGAGTAGGTGGACATTTGAAAATATGTTGTTTTCTGTCAAAACACGAAGACAACAGAGGCTGTTGTGATGTTGTCTTTAAATTACTCTTGCTTTTACCTGCTCCAGCTTTACAAAATACAACATCGTGACAGTGTAGTGTAAAAATGACCTCTAGTACGGAGACGTAATACTGTAGCCACATCACCTACTCATACTTACTACACCCAAAAAGTGACTCTCAGTAATATTTGTTGCCCTCTAATCTCTAGCTTCAGTTTCCCGTCTCTCTCCCACACAGAAACACAAGCACACAGGAGTGGCTACCATCATCACAAATAAATGGAAACACAGAATAAATAAAGAAATAAATGGTAATGAATGCAATGAGAGAGGAGGAAATTAGTGGCACAGAGCGAGAGAGAAGAGAGGGTGAGATAGAGAAAGATGATATAGAGAGAAAGATAAAACGACAGAACGAAAGAAAAAAGAAAGATAAGGTGAAATGGAAAGGAGAGAAAGATACGACGACAAAGAAGAGAGGGAGAGCGAGAGAGAGCGAGAGAGCTACGTTCTCTGCTCAAAAGCACAAAAACATTACTCATTAATAGGGATGTCATTGAGAGCTTGTGAAGCCTCCGACACAAAAGAGCCAAAAATAACCAAGTCTTTAGGGGGCTAAAAGGAAACAATACCGCACAATGCCGTTGATTCATTTAACATGAACCAGCTAAATTAAATCGCTGCACAGACCTAATGAACATAAAACCGTTTACATCCTTGCTGTTAGTGCCAGACTTTCAATAAACATTTAAGAAGATGAAATAAAAATGGCTATAACATTAATCGCAGACATGCTATTATAAGGCAACATGATAATCAGCCCTGACTAGAGCAGTTTGAACTATTAGAATCTTTATAATAGACTATAATAATAAGCCTATGCAAAATATGCTCATTGTGTGGCTGAACAATTAGCTGATTCACATTCAGTTCAGTTCAATTCAATTCAATTCAATTCAATTCAAGACCAGCATGAAACACTAAGCAGATAAAACATGCAAGTGATTTACATTTAAAACTGCCCTCAACTTAGACACTCCTTTCAATTCTGGTCTTGAATATTGAAATAAGGCTGCACAAAATATCATCTACTAAACTTGAGGGATGTTGGGGGGGCTGATGGATGTGGGGGGGGGGGGGTGAGGGATAACAGCATTAACAGAGTTACTGCAAATACATAAATTCCAAGTGGGACAGATATACTTGTCATAGTAAATATTTGTACATAGTTAAATTTTTCTACATATCTTATTTTAATACCAATGTGTGTGTAAGGCAAATATTTCCAAAAGCTTCAATATGTATGTTTGTGGATTTTCACAGATTAAAAAAAAAACCCAAACAAATTATTAAAAGAATTTCTGATTTTTGTAGTTTTGTGTATCCTAAAAGTTGGTAAAATTACAAAAATAACACTTGTCCATTACACATCATTTAAGGCTTTAAATATTAGGAAAGAACAAGCAATGCAGAAACAGGAAAAAACCCTCAGGGTTCAAAGGGTCAAAAGGTGTTGGTGAATCTGGGCATGAATTGACAGGGCTAACCTAAACTGTTGTAGAATAAGGATATATATATTTAAATGTGTCGGTTGTGTGACATCATAAAAATTATGATTTGAAAGCAGGCTGCTTTTGTAGCTTATTTTCCATATGTGGACTGGGTGGATAGGGGAGTAAACGTACCATTTGAAACAATATTTACAGACTTTTTTTAGTAGCCTAGTGGCTACTAGTCTTTTTAAGCCAGCTGGTGGCCTAGTGGTGAGGGCATTCGCCCTGTGATCAGGAAGTTGTGGGTTTGATTCCCAAGACTGCTAGGGGCACCTCTGAGGTTGCCTTGAGCAAGATACCGTCCATACAGACTGCTCCAGGGGCGCTGTGTTCCTGGCTGCCCACTGCTACACTTGGTGAATGGTTTATATACAGAGGAGGAATTTCATGCTGTTCACTGTGTGCTGTGGCGTGTTTGACAGAATGGTCACTTTCACTTTTTACTTTTTAATTCCAGAAAAGCCATAATGTGCGCCCTTTAAATGTACTGGACGACATCGAAATCTGTAGTAGCAAAATTGCAGCAATGGTGTTTTGTTCATATCATGTAGCCATGGTCCTAAATATCACCATTGTGCTTTATTCTCACAGCCTTATCATTTCTTTCACCATTACACTGATATTTTCTATGAAACAATCACTGTAACAAATTCCTGTTGTCATTGCCAGGTCCTATCAGGACCTAAAATCTGGTGCATCCGTCACATCAAGCTTATTTCAAAGTTATCAAGCCAGCTCTGCTAGAAAGAGCCTCGGGCAACGCAAGCCTGACGAATGCATGTCATCAGCATGAAGCCGCCCAGAGTGAAAGAGAGCGGCAGCAGAGCTGTTGCATGTGCGACTTGCAGCTTTGCAGTACAGCAACTGCGGTTCAGAGCAGAAATCAAGAGATTAAAACAAAAAAAGGAAGGAAGAGAAAAGGGAACACTGAAGAGAGAGAACAAGAGGCCTTGTCGCCCAAGGCCAAAGGGTCAAAGAATAGGACAAAAAGAAACAATATTCATGGTATATAAAACACCATGGTGTGAATACAGTACTTGACTGATGCGCTTAACTCTTTAGTGGGGGAGTTTATTTCTTTTTATTTGTTTAAACAGTTCAACCTGTTGCTGTGTGAGTTTTTTTTGCTCGTTCTCCAGCGTTCCACACTAAAATTCGACCCTCCGTTCCTTTAATTACTGTTAGGCCTAATTGTTTTTGTATTCGCTCCAGTTGCACCATCTGACTGTAGAACAGCTACATACCTCCTCATAAGTGAGACGATGGTCACCTCGATTCTGGTGCGACTTGTTTGCCTTTGACTCATTTGACAGCAGAAGCTGTGGTTGCTATGGTTACAGACACAAAGAAGTATTAACATAAAATGTAAAGATATATCAGCTGTAATCCTGAATCTCCATTAACCTCCATTAACACACAGATATACTGAACATATCACTATTTACTGTACAATGCTATTTTTTTGCTTGTTCGATTTAAAATATTTAGTAGTATTAAATGTGGAAAGAAACATTCCCTTGTCATCTATATGGTTGCTCGTCGTCTCAAAACCGCGTCCACGGAGTCTTTTCTGCAGAGCTGCTTTGGTTATTGTGGTTTTTCATTTTTTATTGTCTTGTTTGAGTTTACTCAACATTCTTGGAATGAAGTTAAGTTAACCCAGTTAACTTGTTAGCTATGTTCTGGTACACCTCTCGGCCCAAACAGACCGTAGTGATTGTAATTCCCAGTTAGTCTGTATCTCCGTTGTTGATGTTTTACACTCAGTATTAAAAAAACGCCTCTTTCCAAGGCCATCTATTGCCATGACAACATTTTTAGCCATGACAGCACGGGTACGGGTCGCTTTATTTGTTACACAAAAACATTTGCTCATAGTGCACGGTGCACCATGGTGCCTTGTGCGAGTGAAAAAGTGACATTTTAGGTGTTAAAATACATCAGCTTAAAATCTAAACGCCACCAAAATCAAAGACAGAGTCTGTAGAGAAGCTCAGAACACACACACAGAGCAGAATGTAGACTCGCAGTGCAGCCGCTTCAAGGTTAGTGTTGTAAAAAGAGCCGGTCGAAGCCCCCTGAGGCTGAGCAGTACAGAGATGTGAGGATTTCCTGCTTAATTCAGCCTGAGCAGAACCTTGATAGGACACAGAAAACTCCTCTCACTCACAGAACAGGACTGCTATACAGAGCAGCTACTAATGAGCACTTACGCTACCACTGAAGAGCCACATTTACTATTGTTACTTAATCATAGCTCGGAATAAACTGAGCTCGGAATAAACTAACTTTCAACTGAAATCACATTTACCTGATTTCCATTTACCTGTTATCTTGTGATTAGGATTGGATCAGGATTCAGGATTCTGATACCAGAAATTCTCAAAACATTCTATTTTTATTGATTCAGTATTAAAACAGATCATCAAAACACTTAAAATGACAGAACTTGACATACATATTCCCAACACAACACTAGCCTAGCACATACAATCTTACCCTGCATATGCTGTTCATCCCCTTTAGCACCGATTTCAGTTTCAAGGACTTTCAGTTCAGTTTTTCTTTGTACGCCTTTCTCAGCCAACGCTTCTTGGGAATGAACGGAGGTAAGTATTTAAGACTTGGGTAAATTTAATTTTAAGACCCTGCAAGAACCCTGTTCTCTAAACCCAGGTTGATGGGAATCGGCATCATACTGCATCTTAAAGAGTATCAAAGATAGCCAAGTGTTTTCCCTTGCTAAGAGTGGAGAATGAAACCTTGTGTCAGATATTTTTTCTTGCCTTTTGGTGAACAGCTATGTAATAATAAGTTACATTAGTTGCATGAAATATGAGAAAGGAGTTCAAATGACAAGCCAATACAAACAGATTATTCTCCATAACTGAATCAACCGTTTTCTTTTCAAAAAGTAAAATAAAAAACAAAAACACACAAATATGTACACACATATGTACATACATCCTACAAACACACACACACACACACTACGTGTGTAAAAATATATACACATATACATATGCATATACAGTGGGGGAAATAATTATTTGATCCCCTGCTGAATTTGTAAGTTTGCTTGAACAGTCTCTAATTTATGAGGTAGTTTCATTTTTATGGAGAGAGACAGAATATCAATATCAAGAAAAAACATGTCACATAAAAGATATAAATTGATTTGCATGTCATTAAGTGAAATAAGTATTTGATCCCCTACAACCCAGCCTGACTTCTGGCTCCCACAGACTGGGTGTGTCCCCATGTTGCAGATTACAATCAATCTATCAATTACAGATACTCCTGA
>JBBIGA010061372.1:0-12435 GCA_037576975.1 Alestes dentex
TTGTGCTGGAGTCCAAGTCAAGTCTCAAGTCTTTAGTCCCAAGTCCAAGTCTATGGGGTGCCGTTTGTAAAAACAACGTAACAAATTTAGAGTTGTCATTTTTTCATCATTTAGTGCAATTTTCACACATTTAGAGCTATAATGTGTTAAAAAACTAAATGTTGCGCTCTAAATCTAAATGTTGCACTTTTATGGGACACCGGGGTGAGGTGAACGGTTTTCGGCTAATAACTCCAGATTATGGCAAACGAGGGGTCGTTGGAAAGAGTGCAAGATATAAATAAATAATTCCATGAAATGAACACTGTTTACGAGTTTATGACTCATGAGTCACAACACCCAAGTCCGAGTCAAGTCTCAATTCGTTGAGGGCAAGTCTAAAGTCAAGTCACAAGTCTTTCTTTGTGCGACATAAGTGTGACTCGAGTCCAAGTATCAGACTCGAGTCCCCATCTCTGGCATCTGATTTCCACACATTCATCTCAAAGACACAGGAACTGAAACAGACTGTTCGATTCTAAGGGATGAAAGAAATTAGGGAAAGGACTGTAAGAATGACTTCGGCTTGTCCTGAACAAATAAAAGTACATAAACCCAGTAGAGCTCAAATGAAATACAAGACCCTTTAAAAGCCCGGCAGAACACACACACAATCAACTCCCAGAACACACACACACACACACACACACACACACAAACACTCACCACCCAGAACACACACACTCACCACCCAGAACACACACACTCCCACACACTCACCACCCAGAACACACACACTCACCACCCAGAACACACACACTCACACACACTCAACACAAATATGAGATTTCAGGAATAATTTCCTTCTAGAATTTTAATCTCATCAAATTATGATCTCAGACATTTACACAGCAAAGAGTGTCAGAAAACACGATCACGTCTCCAAACACTCCACCATTCATCCGTCAGCTAAACGAGGAGTTATCAACACACACACACACACACACACTCACACTTACACACCCACTCCCACACACTCACACACACTCACACACACCCACACTTACACTCGCACACTCACTCACACACCCACACTTACACTCACACACACACATTCTCACACACACACACACACTCCCACACTTACACTCACATTCGCAAACACACACACTCTCACTCTTACACTTACACTCACACACACACACACACACTCACACACACAAAAACACACACACTCACACACACACACACACACACACACACACCCAATACATTTCTGCAGAACCTCAGTTCTGCATCACAGCAGAGATCTGGAGAAAACACAGACACACACCATACCTGACGCTGATCTCCTTAAAGGAAAAGCCATGGCACCCGGAGAACCGAGAGACTCTGAGCTTTGTGCTCTCTGAGCTTGTGTCCATTAAAGCTGGATGAGAAAGCAGCTCGTTTTCATCATTAGTGACGAGACTTTATGAGTTTATAGCCACTAATCAATGATTCATTGTGTTTCACCACTGATTCTGCCTAAGAGACGTCTGAGGGTTGCAGGAGGAGGAAAAGCTCTTCTCCACCCAGCAACTACATCATAAAGAGTATTAAAGCGATACTTTTGGGGAAAAAAACACACTTTACCCCGCATTCATTCAATCACCAAGGGTAGGTTTGGGGTCTGAAATTTTGCTTCTTTACTTTTAGAGCTGGAGCTGTGATGTTAATAGGCAGTGGAAGCTTATTGGCCCTGCAGAGAGACTGGCAGGACCGACCCTGCTGACAGCTCCCGGACACAACAGTCTATCACAGTTGTAGGATCAGAATCATTTTGATCTTCATATATCGATCATGCACGTGAAATTAAGAGAGAAAGAAAGAGTGCTTTGTCTAACAAAAGCAGATGTGCCAGAAGAATGACCCCAAGGACCCCTCTTCTTTTACGACCCCCAGTTTGACCACTTAGAGACTCCAGGACGATCCCAGGCCTCTTATCATACCCTTCACTCCCCCTCACACCCCCACATGCACTCCTAAGACATTTCAGCACACACACGGACTGAATCTTTCAATGAGGTGAGAAAAGATGCATTTGCATGTTTTGCGTATACTTATATGTAAGTGTCGTCATTTGATAAGCCATCCTGTGTAACTCCAAAGTTCATTCTTTCCACCTAATCAGTGAATCATCCTTATTGTTGGTTCTGTTCAAATAAGGAAATTCATAACTCGGAAACTGTTAAAGCAAGAATGGGCATGCCTGGTATTGTTTGAACCAGAAATAATGGTTGACAATAACTATGATATTCATGTCACTTAAAAACAAACCGTTAAGGTGTTAAGTGGAGAAATCCAGACCCCTCCATGCTGAAGGAACATCATGTGACAGCCATGTGGTCAGAAAGAACAAAGAGATGCCTGATCTTGACTCAAAACTCCAGGGTTTAAGTGTTTGCAAGGACTCCAAATTGCTTGGTTGCCAAGAGAGAAATGATAAGAATCATGATTCATGCATTTGAAAGTTTATTTTGTAATGATGTAAAATTATGACCAGTACATGTAAATTAAGCCATAATCTGTGAAAGGTATAAGATGTTTGGTATCTACGTGGCCCCTAGATCACAACAGAAATGTCAAGTTTCAATATCCAGTTATTAACTGTACGAGAGTCATGAACTTTATTCGGAATAACAGAAGTTTCATGCCTACAAAGAGTCATAAAACTGACCCCCCCTTCACCTTTTGGGCCCTGCACCCCAGTGCTGCTCTGATTCGCTACTTGCGAAAGGTGGGGGTCTGAACTCCCAAAGCTTCAAGACCCAAGAACTCTGAACTGCAACTTCATCATCTTCAACTTCATGCTCCAACCCTGCTGAACTCCGAACAGATTCTGAAACTCCCAACTCCAACTTCCTTCTGAACCAAGCGATAATTTTGGTGCAAGGTATGCTAACCTGTGTTTCTGATTTACTGAGTTGTGGTGTTTCACGAAGCCGCTGTTCAGAGATGGTTGAGTAATTTCAGTAACATTATCAATATCACAACTCACTCCATTACTACTCACATTTTTTTAATTCTGTGTTTGTATGTTTTCTGTCTGTCTAGCATGTCAATAAATGTTGTTTTAGTGTGACCAGTGATTCTTTTTCTTGTTCAAATAAGGCAAAGTCACTTCTCTGCTTTGATGACACTACTGTGCTCTTAAATTAATAATAATTCAATTGATCAACTAATTCCCCTATTCAAGTAAAACAGCGCAGAAGAGCTCTGTAAGGGTTAATTAATGTATTCCTCCTGAACTAGCTCGCAGGACGAACAGTTCACGCTGATACTTAATACAATGCTTGATAGAAAAGCCCTAATTAATAAATAACTAATCAATTAATAATTGATTATTAACTAATCAATCAGTGAATATAGTGGTGAATCAGCATAAGCCGATTCATACACATATTCTGGTGGAGAATAAATCAATTAAGCTAAATTTCCATACATCATTTTAATGAATATAGTGGAATCAGCCCTTGTCTGGACTCCACATATATTCTGGTGGAGAATAAATAAATTGAGCTAAATTTCCCTACACAGTCTATCACAGACGAATACAGTCTATCACAGTCTGATACAGTCTAATACAGTCTATCCCAGTCTAATACAGTCTGATACAGTCCATCAGTTTAATACAGTCTATCCCAGTCTATCCAAGTCTATCACAGTCTAATACAGTCTGTCTGTGTGCTAGTTACTTAATTTCTACACAACCTTTTTCCAACCTCTCTTTATCCATCAGAGTTAAACGGTCTGCTACTGTTACTGTGTTTTGTGTTACTAAGCTCTGCTCTGATTAATGTCCCGTTCAGCCTGGGACGAAACACTCCTTATAACTTCAGCATGAATGGGCGAGGCTAAACTGCAGCAGGCAGAGTGGGCGGGACTAGAATAAATGTAACTCTGGTTTGTGTGACATCAAAAAACAGTCAAAAGTCAAAATGGGCTGTTTTGGCCATATACGGACAGGGATGTCTTGAAACTTTAATGTTGGCATGCAGTAACTCTTTTATTTCAGTTTTTTTTTTTACATAGGAAAGATCTATTTCACTAGAAGTCAAGAGTAATCAAGCAAATTATAAGGTCATTTATTTATTATTGATGGTGAGATTGGAACGGGCGCGACATTATTTTTTGCACTGTTGTCTTTTAAAGGAGCATTCCAGCCTAAAGCTAGAGTTTTAAATGTACTGTGTGGTTTTCTGTGGTGTTCTCCAGAGCTCAGCCTCCTCGGTTTGACAGAATGCATCATTTTCCAACAGCGTTAACTACAATACCCAGCATGCACTGCACCCGTTGTCACCAACCATGTGCCCTGCACTAACTTGCTGAGAAGATCCAGCTCCAGCCCCAGTCTGCAGCACCTGCTCTCTAATGAACTCCTTCAGAAGCTCCTGACTGTCTGAAGTGTTCAGTAAGGGAGAGGTTAGATGCAGACTGGAGTAAAACTCAGCAGGAAACAGGAGGAGAGAAACGACCCAGTCCAGAACAGACCCAGTCCAGAACAGACCCTAACAGCCAGGTCACGCTCACCATAACTTACTAACAAATACAGCAGTCCTGTCTTCATCCCCACCACCGTTGAGCTTCTACCCTGAACAGCCTGAGGAAGGGAGCCAGACTGAGGAAGGAGTTCTAGATAGACACAGCTTTTAACCTATGGTTCTCCTGAGCTGGGTTATTTCTGCAGTTTTAGTCTGTTTTCTCCACTGTAATGATTACAAAGTTACTTCAGTTACAGCGCTGCAGTCTGTTCAGTGTCCCAGCAGGAACATCAGCATTCACAAGCTAATTATAAAAACACACATTCCCCAAATTCAGGTGGGGTTAGTCTGGAAAACTTCAGGCTAGAGAGAGGACAGCAGGAGGACAGCAGATGTAGCTGTGGTCAGTCTTTGTTTTGGACAGAACTCCTTTAGAGGTTTTGGAGGTTTTGCTGTGACCCTGAGTATTAAACTTTAATTTAATCAAAAGCATGAGGGTTTTCACTGAGATTCACTCTGTGATGTGAAGAGAATGAGTCGGTCCTAGTGACTGGTGGTTGTGTGTTCTGGGTCCAGCAGCAGGCAGTGAAGCCGCTGATGTCATTCGAAAGACCTCTGTCCACTCAGGGCTGTAATGAGGAACCGGACCTGACTCACCCACTGGGATAATTCAGTTTGTCCGGCTTTCTTTCCTGTTAGAAAACAGAGCCATCTGTTAATCAGAGAAATTGAGTTTCAGGCACTAATGTAGGAGTCTGTGTGTGCGTGTGCTTATTTTCCCTATTTTGTTCCATTTTGCAGTATTATGTACTACATTTCAGAGTAAATTCATCATATTTAAGATCAGCATAAGAGACTAGATTAATGTTTAACACACAGTTGCAAACAGAGAGAAAAGCCCAAGCGGATCAGTTCCGCTGTATTTAAACTGACACCTTTGCCCTGACTGATAAAACTCAAGTGGTTATTAAGCACTATTTATAAAACACACTCAAAATGTCTCCCAGCCTGGTTTCAAACTGGTTCTCCACGACCTTCAGGGTTACAAATCCAGAGTAACATTAAAAGAAAGTGTTTACCCAGGAGCTACAACTGGAATAAAATCACACCCGTTGTTTCTGGGCAGAACCCAGTTGCCTCCAGGAGGGGGCGCTGTAAGCTAAAAACACAGGACAAAGAGAACATACACTCTATGGACAAAAGTATTGTTTTCCAGGGTTTGAGCCCCTTACTTCCAGTGAAGGCCAATCTTAATGCTTCAGCAGACCAAGACATTTTGGACACCACCATGCTTCCAACTTTGTGGACCTAGTTTGGGTAAGACCTTTTCTATTCCAGCATGACTGTGCCCCAGTGCACAAAAAATATTTATGATTTTGAAGCTTTTCTTTTTGACTTTTTATGTTTGGAAATCGATTTTGGCCAAAATAATACATGCGTTATTATAATTATTTCTGATTCTAATAGTCTGAAACTGACGCAGTTCAAAAAGTACCTTCAGATCAAACCTTTTTTATAATTTACATTTTCGGGTTCTGCTGGGTTTTTTTTATTATTTTTTTTTTATCTATGCACAGCTCTTGACGCGACAACAGGAGTGGACATTCCAGTGAGACTGATTCAGCTTCTGGAGGGTCGGGACACAGTGCTGGGACACATGCAGAGGTCAGTGTTTCATCGTGTCAGAACATTTAAAACTCTAATACAGCAGAAAGACAGCTAAATAAGTCAAAATACTGTTAATGCCAGTGTGTCCATATCAGCGATAAGATTTTACACTCAGGGGCCTCTGAATGATTTATTTATCTGCTCTGCAGCTGGACCTTACAGGCTACCATCTCTCAGATATAATAAATATCTGTATTTTGGAATGTACTGACAACACAACATTTTAGATTTTAGTGGGGCCTTAAAAGACAAAAGGCTTCGATGGTATTAAAATTAACAAATCAAAACCACAAGACATTAATTCTGGGTAGCTGTACTCCCAGTACTGCAACAGTCTAGTAAAAAATTTAACGTCCACAGTGTTCCACCAACCCAGACGTGGCTGATATGCCCAGACATGCTTGGAGTCCAAATTTTGCTTCTTCAGGTCAGAACTGGAGCTACAAGACTGGTCTATAACTACAGATGTCAATAGTCACCCAGATCTTCCCTGTAAACATGTCCCAAAACATCTCTCCACTCAAACCACATCCAGTTCTTCATCAAGGTAATCAGACTTGTGGACGTGGTTTAGGACACAGTATGTAAAAACTTCACCATGTAGATGAACCCTGCGGGTTTCTTTTTACACAGCAGGGTCTGTTTTCACACACCGCCCCAGCAGAAGCACTGACCTAGAATCAGTTTTAGACTGAACGTCATAAATGCAGATTTTGTAATTTGTGTATTTGCACATTTAAACACATTTGCACATGTTCATATGTTCTTGCTTATTTGAATAAATGTTTACAGAAACACTTTACAGTCATCCAGCTGACTTTGTTCAATGAAAACAAACACAAATCACAGGATATGAAACTCGGCCGAGCTCTGAGTACAATAGCGGAGGCAAAAATATGTGAATACAAAAGCAGAAGTAACTAAAGGTCCCACAGCCGCAGAGCAGGTCATGTAGAGTTTATTTTTTAATTATAGATTATTTCCCGAATTACAGGAACCGCGGGAACAGCGAGCCCGATGTCAATCACGTTCTCAATCATTAAAACACATCCAGTGGACTTTTCCCTGGTTTGCAGGAAACTTTTCAGCTAATTTTATCATCCAGCTCTGCAGTTTCAGCCAAAACATCAGTGCAGTAGAGAAACTCTCTGACTGCAAGGCCCTCGCCAGCTGAGCTCACATCATTCAGACCGAAATGTTGTAATTGGAGATTCAGTTGTGTTTGGAAGGAAGTTACACTGGCATTAGCGTAAGGTGCAGACTACACTCGGGCATCAGGCAGGTGGCGCTGTGAGAAACCCCATACAGACCTTCAGTGTTCTTCTCTTTCTTCAGAGCCAGGAGCTTCCAGAAAGGACAGCAGAGGAGCTCATGGCACTTTGTGTGAAATGGAGACTGTTCTTTCTGTTCTAAAGTCACACGCTCTGCAGAATCATCCCGCAACAGAAAGTACTCCTTCCCATCCAGCACAGTGTATACTTCACCAGAACATCACACGCCAGGAGGAGAGCAGATCAGGAAAAAACACGGCGTCTTAGAGAAAAATCCCACACTTCCCCAAAATTCCTGTTTAATGAAGTGATTAAGTTTGTGTCAAGCGCTCGGTTCTTTTCACTGAGGTGAATGGAACCAGACATCTGTCTCTAAAAGCTCCTCACAAAGTTCATTAATGAAATGGGACACTGTTCTAACCGTTTTTGGCCGGAACCTAAATCTGTTCATGGCAGATGAGGTGTGTTTACATATTCGCCTCAGGTTTGACCATTTTACCACCATTGTCACCCCCGAATAAATAACCAGGAGAAACCTGCAGGTTCTCTGGTGGGTCTGGATCGGAGCCCCTCCGAACCGCTGAACAGAAATTCCCCAAATGCAGTCTGAATTACTTTATTCCACTGAATAACGAGAGGAAGATGAAGTTTCCCTTTAGATAGTTTTCAGGTTCAGACGGGAGTAAAAGGTGATCTGATTCAGAACTTTATTGATTGAAGATTGGGAAGTATCTCACTGTGCAGGTTGCACTGACATCTAGTGGCCAAATATGTCTATCACCCGTTTTGTGACACTTTTATTGTTTTGACTGACAGCCACAGAGCCCACCCTCATTCCGACAAGCCCCGCCCTCTCTGCAGGGAGCCCATCTTCCCAGCTATGATAGGTCGAACCGTGAGTAAATCTGAGAGATAAACCAATCCTGTAGCAACTGACGGGCTACTGTTAGCCGCTCCCAGCGCAGGAGGCGGGGCTTGTCGGAACACGAGTGGGAATCGTAGTAGCTACTAAGAGATTTAAAGGGACAGCACATGTTTTCCTAATAAACATCTATACACCTGTTTGCGCATGAACTGTTTGTTGCTCAATTAATTCCACCAATATTCACCACTATCACCAACACACACTGAGGCTGGGATTATTTCAGATCATTATTTACCCCTCGAACAGCAGCAACCTGGCAAAACAGATTTACAGCAAGAAGGGCATTGAAACACTTTCATCAGGAAGAACACAGTGCCAGCCCAGAGAAATTAACCCGGCAGGCAGGTACACAGACTTCAGTCGACCTCAGATCAGGAGGGCTAATGGTGAGGAGCCGCAGGTTAATTGGGGGTCCAAATCCGCCTGGGGGGCTCGTGTCCCTGCAGGTCAGAACCAGGCCTACGGCTCTGAGAGTCATTAAAAGTTGCAGCATCTCCTGAGACGGGCTTCTTTCAAGCCGGCTCCATTTTTTTTTATCTTAGTTTGTCCTCCGCCTTCTCCAGGACAGAACTTTAATGAGTTTGACCAGGAATAACTTCATCAGATTTAATCAGACATAATCAGACTTAATATACTCTGATACAGCACTTCAACAGCCCTGGCTGTCTTCATTGGGTCAGAGAGGCGTGGCTTACAGTAGGAACCACACACACACATAAATACGCACGCACACACACAATGAGCCTTCTGGTCCTGCTGCTTGCGAAAGGGGGTTCTAGTAAAATGTGTGGGTTATCTGGTTCTACTCAGTGATCAGATTTAATAATGATTCCTGCAACCTCTGTCTCCATGGCAACAGGAGCCCAGCGTTAGCCTGGTCGTGCTGTTCGTGGAGAAATCAGCCAGAAAACAGAAAAACCAAGAACCCTTAAGAGCCATGTGTGTGTGTTAGATGAGGATGAGTGTAGGAAAGTGCGGAATGAGAGAGCTGATCTGAGATCAGCGAGGGTAAAACTCCGCTTTCTGAAGGAGCCCTTCTTTTCACACCCGCATTTCGGAAAGTCCCGCCCCCTCCGCGGTGATTGGCTGAAAGAAGCCCTCTCCGAGGTTGTAGTTGGACGAATTAAGTGTAAATCTGAGACGAGCCAATCCCATCGCAATTGACGGGATTCTAGTAGCCAATCCCAATGCTGAGGCGGTGCTTGCCGGAATACGGGTGGAAATAACGGCTCAGAAGCGTAGTAACGGTAGATTTAAAGAGACCGCGCCGTTTAATAATAAACACTAAAAACAGATTCAGATTCTGTTTCACTATCAAACACGATAATTAGTCTTAAAAAGCACAAATATAACCACCAACAGCAGCTCAGACTGACTTTACTCTCCACCGAGCTTCTTCAGACCCTCCACCAGAGCCAAACCAGACAAGGAGGAGAATTCCAATAAAAAGCTTCATCTTCCTCTAACAGGCTGGATTTTACAGCTCCGTTACATCTCACCTCCCTTATCCAAATACCATTTAACTTCCTCTAAAGAAAACCACACTCCTAACAGCCCATTGTTCCTCTTTATTAAACCCAGGCTAAACAAAGCCCGTCCAGTTCTTCTCCAGAACACACAACGAAGCTCCATTTGGAAGCTCTTACCTTTGCTTGCATCTTTGTCTTCCTTCGTCTTTGCTGCTTTGGCGCTCATAGAGACCAGTTTGGAGAAACAACCCCGTGAGAAGACCAGCTCCAGACCAGACCCAGCATCATTTAAAACTGGCTCTCTCCTCCCGAGCTGGCCAGCCTCTCCTTAAAGGAACCGGGTTCCCTGAGAGGAGCACAGAGCCTCCAGAGCACTGAGGAGCAGCACCTCTGAGAAAGGGAGGCAGCACGAGGCTGGGAATATTTATAGGATCAGTTTGACATCAGCACACTTCCACTTCTACTTCTGCACTTCTTTATTCTAGTGGGGCCACAGCGTCACTGGATGGACCCCACAACATCTGGTCACTTTACCTGATGTACCACAGTGGCATCTCTGAGGAGCTAGAAGAAGTAAGAAGAAGAAAACAGTGCAGAGAGTGCTGTGGATAAATATCCATAGAACTGACCCTTGCCTCTTTCATGCAAGGGAGTCTGTTTGGTGTTGAGTTTGAAGATAAATAATCACTAAAAGTGACCCTGAGAGCACATGGCTGGTCACAGAGGTCCTGAGTGTATATTCAGTTTATTTCCAGTTCGGTTTTATTTCTATAATGCTTTTTACAGCAGCTTTACAGAATCTGGGGCCGGGTCCCTGATGAGCCAAAGGCAACACAGAACCAAGGAACCAAGAACCAAGAACCAAGAACCAAGGAACCAAGACTCAGAAATGAACCTCAGGAGATAAATAATAAGTGGCCTCAGCTTATAAACCTCATAACAGCTGAACAGACTGGCAGACTACAAATAACAGAGGAGGAACAGTTAGAGTCAGTAGTGGTAGTTTGTGTTAGAGTCAGTGGGAGCAGTTTGTGTTAGAGTCAGTACTTGGTAGTTTGTGATGCAGTCAGTAGTGGTAATTTGTTATGGAGTCAGTGGTGGTAGTTTTTTAGAGTCAGTAGTGGTAGTTTATGTTGGAGTCAGTAGGGGCAGTTTGTGTTGGAGTCAGTAGTGGTAGTTTGTATTAGAGTCAGTAGAGGTAGTTTGTGTTAGAGTCAGTACTGGTAGTTTGGGTTGGAGTCAGTAGGGGCAGTTTGTGTTAGAGTCAGTAGTGGCAGTTTATGTTGGAGTCAGTAGTGGTAGTTTGTGTTAGAGTCAGTGGGAGCAGTTTGTGTTGGAGTCAGTAGTTGGTAATTTGTGATGGAGTCAGTAGTGGTAATTTGTTATGGAGTCAGTGGTGGTAGTTTTTTAGAGTCAGTAGTGGTAGTTTGTGTTGGAGTCAGTAGTGGTAGTTTGTGTTGGAGTCAGTAGTGGTAGTTTGTGTTGGAGTCAGTAGAGGTAGTTTATGTTGGAGTCAGTAGTGTTAGTTTTTGTTGGAGTCAGTTGTGTTAGAGACAGTTTTAGTGGAGTAGTTTGAGAGTCTCCTCTGGAACTTGTGAGCAGTAGTTACCCTCGACTGGGAGAGGATGTGTGGGGAACCAGTCGAGGAAACGTGGGCATGGACCCCCAGCAACTGCAGATCCAGGATGAGGGGGTGAACTGGAGCTCCAGTGCTGGACAGATGTGCAGTGGTTCTCCTCAGACACAGTGGAGAACAGAGTTAGTTCTACAGCAACCTGGTTAGAAAGGGGCGGAGCTGAGGGTTAGGGTAGCCATGAGAGCACCCAGAGACACTGGCGTCCCCCCCCCACTCCACTGTCAACAAACCTGAGTGAACGTAAGGAGTGGAGGGACGACAGCACCAGTGTCCCAGTTTGCTAGAATTCTGTGTGGCCACCACCTCCCAGCTCTACACCCTTCATCTAACAGGAAAGTTAATACAGACACAGTAATGCAGCTTTTATGAGCTACATAGAAACAACACAAGTCTTCCTGTGGAGCGATAACTGAAGGTACTGCCACACGTGTGATTTCTCAGCGTTTTTGCTCTTTTAGGGTCTGTGTTTTTTGCACTCTGAGGTGAGGTGACATGGATGCCTGAACTAAATCAGCTCTAATTTATTTATTTGAATATTTTACATAGCACTTAGTTTCCATTACTGTCCTTTTTAAAGGCTGTTGCTGATGAAGCATGTTGTAGTTTAAGGCAAAAATCTTGTTTCTTAAAAAAAGACAAAGCTTCTGAATACCAAATACAGCCTTGAATACCAAGGTAACAAACCAAAACTTTCTAATAATTTAAGTAAAGGGGCATTTGGCCAATGCCCTTATCCAGATCGACTTACAGTCATTAGTCACAGGAACAGTCTTACAGTTATTAGTCACAGGGACAGTCTTACAGTCATTAGTCACAGAAACAGTCTTACAGTCATTAGTCACAGGGACAGTCTTACAGTCATTAGTCACAGAAACAGTCTTACAGTCATTAGTCACAGGGACAGTCTTACAGTCATTAGTCACAGAAACAGTCTTACAGTCATTAGTCACAGGGACAGTCTTAC
>JBBIGA010061392.1:0-12434 GCA_037576975.1 Alestes dentex
GGTTCCCAGAACAATTGAATCATGGGACATATTCAGTCCTCCAGAACGTCAACTGAACGCCATGTAAACGCAGTACCAGCGTTTTCTTTGCGTTCGTCAGGATTTAGGCAGAAATGGACGCTAAGAAAATGTTGCATGCAGCGTTTTTTTTATGCCACACGAACGCGCAGCTGACCGAGCGCCGGGGCTGAACGCCTGTGTGGACGCTGTGATTTACTCCAATGAGCAGAAAAACCATTAGCGCTCAGTCCGCTCTCACCTGGCGCCACAAACGCCCGAAAAACGCCTGATTCAGACATCCTTGTGGAAGAGGCCTAAGAAATTGCACAACAAAGTAGCAAAAGGCTATTGCACTACATTATAAAGAACCATACACAAGCAGTTCTTCATCATAAAGAAAACACATTAAACCGTTCAAGAATCATTACGGTTTTTCAGTAGTTTACGGAGTTGTCATGGTTCTATACACAACAATTGCCTTTCCTACAGGAACCCCTGTACAACCTTCTTGTTATCTGAGGGATTCCTGTTATCTGAGAACAAGAGCCTATAATTAATGGGGCATTTCTAGGATGCTATTTTTAAGCAGGGAAATCAGTGTTTTCTCCATCCAATTCCATGTCAGTTCCAAGGGTTAATATATAGCCTCCTAATTGTGTTAACAGCAGCATCTAGAAAAACTCCCCATGCTCTCAAGCCCAGTGTGAATCCTGACAGGTCCATTAAGGCGTGTGTGTGATGCAGGCTTTGTTAAGAGCTTTCCACCGTGCTGACCTGCCAGCGAAACCACAGCTAGCCATTAGCCCTGACCTTTAGGTCTGGAGATGTAACTAATACAGACTCCTTCAATGGCACACCACACTGGGTACCAACAACAATGTGGAACTGACTTTCAGTTCCACTCAAGCTGACAGCTCAGTCACAGCTCATAGTTTTCATAGCTTTCAGACAGGAAACAGACTGATGGGATCTGTGTTACAATTAGCGTGGTAGGAAAAAATTAGTTTCGTAAGATTTATACCATCACATCTCTGCTTAGTCATACAGGAAATGACACCATGTAAAGTGAAAATGTCTATTCTGTTATACATGAACACACCACAGCACACAGTGTAAACAGCATGAAATTGTTCTCTGCTTTCAACCCATTCACCAAGTGAAGCAGCGGGCAGCCAGGAACACAGCGCCCGGGGAGCAGTGTGTGGGGACGGTACCTTGCTCTAAGGTACCTCAGTGGTGCCACTAGTAGTCCTGGGATTCAGGCCCATGGTTTTCTGATCACAGAGGCAACTCCCTAACCGCTAGGCCTCCAGCTGCCCCTAACTAAAGGCAATAAAAGGACCCTTGGGACACTTAGCAAAAGCAGACATGTTTAATTTTCCTATGATCTTTTTCTAACCTCTCATCCTCCTAGAATTAGGTTTTTTTTCTTTTTCTCTCTTCTGAATGCCTGTTCTGTATTGTGCCTTGTTCAAAAAGCACTCCTGGTTGAAACATACGTCACTTCAAAATGAACAGGGGGAGTTAACAGGGGGAGGTAACTTTTGTGGGCTGAATCATCTGCAGAAACCAAGCAGTGACGTTTAAAGACTCCAGTAGCAGAGAACACGTTTAAGAGGTTTATTGTATTCATGAACATTTTCAAGACATCTTGTTATCTAAGTTCCCACATATATTTTTTAAGTGAAATGATATTGTGCTATATGCCAGTTACTTTTTTGGACCAGTTGAAAAATACAAAAGTAATTTTACTTGCACACAAAAAAAGTGACAAACCAGCTGTTGTCTTTTTTCTTCTTTTGTGCTGACAGTGTAATAAGATTAAACAGTGTTCTGCTTTTCCTATGTCTTAAAAAAAAAAAAAAGTCAGCCTGTCCAAAAATAATAATTTGTTACAGAAATTTCACTTCTAGACTGCCATGTTTATATTTGTGTGTAATGTGTTGAGGAGCTAATGTTAATTTTGGAAACCTTAACAGTGCTTTTATACTATATCCCTTTTTTTATTCAAAAAAGTTAGGAAAATCAGGTTTGTTTAGTTTTTTTTTCAGTTACATTATACTATATTACATTCATTTGGCAGACACTTTTATCCGAAATAATAGGAGGATGTTTTATGTGCCCTTTTAAAATAAGGCCAAGTACAGTGAAACTAGCTCAGCCTCAAAAATATTAGATGTCATTAAAGAGATTTTGTTGAAAGAAGAATTGATCGTTGAGGGTTTCTTACAGCTCTTCACATTCTGTGGCTCATTTCCTATCTAGTACTCTCACTTCATTCACGGTGCATATTTCACTGCAGATTTCACCCAGGCAGATGTGTGAGCTTACAGTTTCTTGGAGAATCAGGTGTAAACATCACAAACTTGCGAGATGTTTTGCACTGAACAGCTTCCAGCGAACTTCTCCGTGGCCAAACTGTAGTGCACATGACAGATTACCTTATTTACTTTATTACCATAATTGCTCTGCCAGATATTTTGATCTGGTGTTAATATTAGGTGGGACGGGTAGCGAACGCCTGAACCCCTGCTCTTTTTTCCTCATGTTAACAGTTCTTTTTTTGATGACTTCTAAATGCTGAATATGCCCTAGCCAACGTCTGTGCAGTCCACGGTAAACATATTGTTGCCACAGTTAATGTTTTTGTTTAGGATGTGCTGTGGTTTAAAAAAAACAATTATTCACTGGGGTAATAACACTGAATGCAGTTTTCTTTTCTATAACCATAAGTAGACTTTGGCTTGTACGTACTGGGACAGGATCTGGTGTGAATTGGCAGCTTAAATTTGAGGATATGTTCATGTACACCAATCAGCCAAAACATTAAAACCACTGACAAGATAAACAACATCGATTATCTTGTTAGTCTGGCCCAGTCACTCCGAAGAGCTACTGTAGCACAACCTGCTGAAACAGTTAATGCTAGCTATCATAGAAAAGTGTCAGAACACATAATGCATCTCAGCTTGTTATGTATGGGGTTGTGTACCTGCAGTCCAGTCAGAGTGCCCATGCTAACCCCTGTCCACCACTGAAAGCACCAATGATGGACATGTGAGCATCAGAACTGGAATACTGAGCAATGTAAGAAGGTGCCCTGGTCTGATAAATCACATTTTCTGTTACTTTATATGGACAGCTGGGTGTGTTCGTTTTACCTGGAATAGAGAAGGCGCCAGGATGAATTATGAGAAGAAGGCAAGCTTTTTTATTACTTTTTCATAGTGGTAATGCTTGAAGAAAGACATCTTGCAATGACTGGTTATGAAAACATCAGGAAAGCCTATATCACCAACTACTCCTCAGGCAAAGGCTGTTGTAGCCCCTAGTAATTTATTTTACCCTCTTACCTAACGGCCCATTGAGCACTGCGACTGAGAAAGAACACAAGTAGCTCTGGGGCTTCAAGTGTTATTACTCCTTCTGTCAGAGTGTGCTTGTAAATGCATTAGTGTTCCTGGTTACCCAAAAGGCTTAAAAAAAACCCTGGACTTCTGGCACCGTCCTTGCATCGCTTATACTTCCGGGTGGTTTGTTCTTCTTTAGTCTCAGCTTCAAGAATTTTGAGGAGAGAAACAGAGACAGCACTTACACTCGAAGGGGATATGGAAAAGTAAACACTCAATAACCAATTACGTCAGGTCACACCAAAAGGTGCTTAAGGACGCAGTCAAGCAATTAGCAGCTTAGCTCTGGTAACCTTTCTGCAGTCCCAGCCATTTCAGGTCTGCCCTCATTCTCAGTCTGAAAGGTCAGCGTACTGTACGCCCTGCTGGGTGAGATTTACTGTGCTTTTTAAACCCTGCGCCCCCTGATTGTGCAGTTAGTGGGGTGGAGGGGGGTCTGCACAGTTCATGAGATAAACAGAAGTCTTAGCAAATCGAATGTAAAATTCAGGTGCATCATAAGCACATATTGCTGTTACACCAAGGCATCTTTTCTGCAATTGTACACACACTCATCTTGGGGAAAATCTGCGGAACAAAACAAAACATGCATTTGCATTGTTTAGGTTTGTGTGGATAATTAAAGATTTGAATATTCCGAGAGCTCTTGCTGCGCCTGACGCACTGCATGGTCAGTTCATGAGCTCTATTTTCTCATAACATGTTATCATGCCTAATTTAGCCCAATCAGGCTACCTTAATCACCAAGGAACGGAGCTATCTAAAGCATACAATTGCATCTAATTGGAAAAATGAGAGGTGAGCCTTGATTAAGCAGACGGAGAGGTCATGCAATTTCTTCAGCCGAGCTGGGCTGATTACAGATAGGAACATAGGTGTTTTGATTGTAAAAGAAATTGGGAGACCAGCTGCCGGGAGGACGCTGGCAGTTTGCCTGGCGTCAGATGTTTCCTCCAAAGTTTTGGGCGAACTTTTCTAAAAAAAAAAAAAAAAAAGTGCTAAATTACTCTTTTTGTTTCTACTTTACTTGTAGTAATTATGCATGGCTAAAATTGTAGGAACCGTAAAAACAGACAATCAGGACTGATGGTTTCAGCACAAACCAGACAGATATTTAATTTGACGATATGTCAGATTCTAGTCAGTTTCCATTCACCTAGTGAAATGGCTGCTATAAGGCTATAAACTAATATTAATGCTCTAGTTGGTTTTTCCAAAAATGATCAAACTTGAATGATTACCAGAGAAACCAAAAAACAAATATTCCTAAATGGTTCTTGGCGTAGACATACGGTTCTAGGAAAAGTCTTTAAATGATTATTTTAACTTATTTTAAAGAGGTTCTCTACACTTCTTCACATCTCACACAGACAAAACTAAGTAATTTGAGGAGCCCTAAGAACCACCTTTGGCTCCTCAAATAACCTTTCAATTGATGGCGCTAGAGAGTAGTTTTGTGTGTATGAATTTTACACATCTAATTAATGTGTCTGATTCTGAATTACAATCTCAGAAGCAATTAACAACAAAAAAAGTTGTACCAGTGTCCAATTACTTACTTATACCTAATTACTTGAAATACTTTTGAGGATGTTATTTTGGCTTCTGAAAAATGTAAAGGTCAGTGCTATGTAAAGTCTATGGAATTTTTAAGCCATTAAGGTCAACGGCTATTTCTGCTACTTCATCTACTCTTCTTTGTTAATTACACAGTTTCTCAATACCATTGTCGCATGTATTTAATATAAAAGCAAAATCACATTTTTATTACATTTGCAGCATAAGATAACTTTTTGGATAAGCAAACACACAAATAGCAATAGTCCAAACTCCAGTCTACTTCAGTGATCTTTAAACTGTTACTGTATGCAGTATATCCAACAATAAAGACAGTATTGTGCTTCTTTATACATACATTCTGGTACTGTTGCATCAGTTTCTGGGGCTAATTGGCCTCACTCCGACCACATGTTATGTACAAAATCATTGCACAAGCCTTAAAATATAGATTATGGGCTCTATGTTATATAAAAAGCAAAATGCACCTCCCTCTCTTAAATCAATGCATTTTAGGTAGGCCATACAAAACATGGGAGGATCACGCAAAAATTTGGCGGATATATTACATATGTGGTTGATTACATATTCTACTCGATTTACTAAATAATGCTTTCAATTCAGGTGCATTATAAGAACGTACTGCGGTCGCATGAATGCATATTTTTCGCTCCATTTGCAGCCGTATATATTAGGTTTGATAGCTTTAACTCTCCTTTTCATGTGGAACTTTTGCTGTGGAAAGCATTTTCTGAGGTAACTTTCATTTTTTCAATTCAGAACGTCCACTTTTTGACAATGAAAATCCTGTGACCCTAAAGGAAAACGAGGCTGATGAAGTGTTGAGACTAAATCATCAAAGACTTGATCTTAATTATCTGGGCATAACACATTTTCCTTAAATGGCTGCTGAATGTGAAATACCTTCGATTCTCAGCTAGGGTGGATGTGCTACTCTAAGTTTCTTTGTTTCCACCGAGAAATGAAGGGGGACCATTAAAATGCTAATGTGGGTCGCTCTTCCTAATTACACCAAGCTAATGAAAGTACGCTTTAATTTTTTAAGGCAAAATGTAGTTCATCCCACAGTGAAGAGTGTTCCGTGAATGTCATGTCTTGAAGGAAGTAAGTGTTGATATCCAAGCTGCTGCCACCAGCGCGTGTGTATAAAGTGGCCATATACATACATATATGTACATGTTTATGCAGGCATTATATGAGCAAAAGTATTGGGACTCACCTCTTAATTACCGAATGCAAGTAAGGGGCCCCTACTTCCAGTGAAGGGCCAGCATCTCCATTTAGAGAACAGGTCTATTTAACGTCTATTTGAAAGACGCTCACATACGTGAATAAAAGTTCCTTTAAGGATTTTTACACATTTTATATTGAGAATCTGCAACTTTTGAGGACAAAAATATTTCAAAAGATTTGCAGTTTCCAGTCTTTCTAGACTATAGGAAATATGTATATGCAGATGCCAAATGAGTGTCCAAATAATTCTAAACACTTTTCACCCAGTTCACACTCTTTCCTCCTCATCAGGACTCTTAACAGCTCTTAAGGATTTGATTAAATCCTGTCTGTGTCTAACTCACTAGGCACACTGTGTTCTTTACAGTAACTACAGTTTTTCTATGCCTTCTTGCAACTGCACGTGTATGTGTTGTACCATTTCTTGGTAATATGTAAACCATATGCTGCATAAACTGTATGTAAAGCACTATAATGTATTACCCCACATATGGTCATATCTGTCATTATATTCTGTCTATTGAATTACACTGTTGTGGTGTACTAATTATGTGGTAGGCCTATGATTCTGCACTCTACTGCACGGCTGTCTTATCAAATTTATGTAGCAAGCATTTTCCGTATTTTAGCTGTTCATTACAACCATCTCCACTTCCAAGCCACGACCCCCCCTTCAAGCCACGGCCTCACAGTTTCTTTTGAGAACTCTGTTATTGTCCCCTCAAAGAAAGTAAGAAATCTTGGTGTCAAGCTAGATGAAGAACTGTCATTCCTGTCGCACGCTGATCCCCTCTCTAGGACATGCAGATATTTTATTTACAACATCAGAAGAATCCTACCCTTTCTCACCACTGAAGTCATGCAGTTACTTGTCCAGTCATCTCCAAACTGGACTACTGCAACTCTCTACTGGCTGGACTTCCACTGAGGGTGAAAAGACCACTTCAGCTGATTCAGAATGCAGCTGCAAGGTTAGTCTTCAATGATCCTAAATTCTCACGCACCATGCCTCTACTACGGAACCTTCACTGGCTCCCTGTGGCCGCTTGCATTAAGTTCAATACCTTAACACTTGCCTTCAAGGCCAAGAACAGACTTCCTTACTTATCAGCACTGATCAAGCAGCGTGTCACTTTGTGTCTTCTCAGGGCTTCAAGCGCTGCTCGCCGTGGACCTCCGTTGCACAAAAAAAGAGGACGACATGCATCAAGACTCTTTCCAGTCTCGGCCCCCCAGTGGTGGAACGAACTCCCTCTTGCAATCGTCACCTTGGTGACGAACCAGTTCTCTCGTTTATTTCTTATACATCATTTTCTTTAAAAAAAAAAAAAAAAAACTCAGGCCCTTACCCTCTTAATGGTTTGTCCTTATGTATTAACCTCTGACTTTTTTCTTTCTTACAGGGTTTGTTAAGGTGCGTAACTTAGCTGGCAGTAGCTTGGTAAAAAGCGGGTGTTGATTTTAGTGCAGCTTCATTAAGAAAAGGCGTAGACTACTTAAGCACTGATGCATGTCGCTCTGGATAAGAGCGTCTGCTAAATGCCGTAAACGTAAATGTAAACGTAAACATGCCAGCCATCTGTGCTGCAGTTTCCCCCACCGAGACAGCAATCAGCACTGGTGGTCATTTCTGTTCTACACAAAAAAGAGGAAGTTTAATTACTTACATTTTTCTGGATTGTTTCTCACATCTGACAGTTGGAAAAGAACATTTCAGCAAGACTGATGTTATCATTCATTTTCTGTAACCGTTTATTCCTTGCTGGGGTCGCGGGTACCCAGAGTCTACGGGCGGATTCACACCCCTAGCCCTGGAGGTGGGAGGCAACATTGCTACCCACTGCACCACTGTGGGGCCGATGATATTATTATTATTATTATTATTATAATGATGATGATGAATATTATTATTATTGTTGTTGTTGTTGTTGTTGTTGTCGTTGTCATAAAGTAAAGGGAAGCATGTCAGCTGTTTTGCCACCTTCCAGTTACAGTAAAATGTTTCAGTATGCACATGGTAATGGGAAGAGAATGAAAAAGCCCACTTGGTACATCGCTGCCCTGGTATAAACCATTCTGAGAACGTTTGTGTATATTTTGTTATCATTTATGTTGTATGTATTATGCATAACACTGTGCTTGATGACTTATGTTACTGCATAACAAAAATGGTTAAATTACAATGACCAGGCAACTTTAACTGATGTATTTTATATTACTGTATATTTGTAGTTTTAGCTGTATCGGGGTGATTCATTATATGATGTTATTTGAAGCACCTCTGCCTTCCAAGGGCTTTGGTAACTGTGCTCTTCAATGAAATCTGCCGTCATTTATCTCCATTATATTAGGCAAAAAATAAGTATCATCCTCTGCTGATTTTGATGTTTTTTCAGTTGATCTGAGTCCAGTTCACCACAGGCAGTCTTCTCTTCATGGCATCAATGATCATAAATATTTCCTGCTTTTAGCCTGCCCTGAGGTGGTTCAAAAATTCTGTACTCCAATCATGCTCACAGATAAGACCAGCGATGGGCAAAACAGTACCTGAAATGTTTTGAGAGTCACTGGGGCAGGCGGTTTTGACTGAGGGGAAGTCAGTGAGGGCAGGTTATGCCCTGGCGTGCATTTGAACAGGACGATAATTTGAAAGTGGAAAGACTAAGAAGTTAATTGGGTGCACGTACGTGTAGAAAATGAGTTTTAGGTAAGTTTAGCTCCATCTTGGCCTAGGAGCATCGGAACCTGCATATTAAATATTTCACATTGTATTCGCAGCTTTAACATGTGAGAAGTCGATACATCCTCAGACATCCTCAGACCTGTGGGTTGCCAGTGTTGAGAAATCAGCTCACACTTCTCTCCATATACTTTCATCTGGATCAGTGCATGTCTGTATGCCACGTTACGGTTTAGCGAGACTGACTCCAGTGGCAAAGGACAGATGACACAATATAATCCAGCTGCAGGCTTAAACAGATTGCAGTGAGGACTGCAGCCTTGGCCTAGGTGTATCGAACAGTCGTTCCTCCTGTGGCTCTGTGGATCTCACGTGTGTGGCTGTCTCAAGTAGACAGCTGGAATTATTTATTTCCCATCCATCCTTTTTCCTCTGGTTAAAAATCAATGGAGGAATCAATAATCCCTCAGCCTGCTGCAAGCAGACCTTGTGGTTTCACAGCTTCTTCTAATTTAGTCAGCAAGCAACAAGCTGTTGCTAGTTTTGCGTCTTTAACAGAGACCAATGACCTTCCAACTGAGACCGGCTCATGATGTTCACAGAGAGAGTGAACGAGCGAGAGAGAGGGAGAGAGAGAGAGAGAGAGAGAGAGAGAGATAACAATAGCATGGTGTATGAATTATTTCTTACTGGAAGTTCATTAAAAAGACTGGAGAAATTCTATCATGAGTGTGGACTCTATTCTATATGTTAAGCCAATGGCACTTTTTTGTTTGAAGATTGTAAGAAATGTTAATATTTTAATAGCAAATTCAATATCATTCTTATGGGAATTATGATAAATGAGACGGTAATGGATTTGCGTAATGCTCAATGTTTCATTCTTGTGGTTCTCTGTCGTTTTCGATTTTTTATTTACAGCTTTCTAGTGTCCTATTAATCATTTGAAAGCTATGAAGGTGAACAGGATTAGCATATCAAGGTTACTTTTTATTATTGTGTCTCGTTCGCCCTCTCCCCAACAAGGGCAGGCGCACAGGCAGACATCCATTTTAAAGTTCTCTTTCATTATTTTCCAAAAATACCAAACACAAAAGGCTCGAGGGCCAAACTTCGAAACGAAAGGTAGAGTTGGACGTCTCGAGACCACTTTTACGTGGTCTTGGTCTTTCCACAGTCTCAACGGTCTTTGGTCTTGGTCTTGTCTTGGTCTTGGAGCCCTCGGTCTCGTCTTGGTCTCGCTATCTTGGTCTTGCTGTCTCAGATCGACATAGTGGTCGGGAGATTTGAAGCCAGCAGTATCCACGACACACAACGTAACTTCGATAATGCTACATTATCAAAATAGGCAATGTAGCGCTAGTTAAATGTTAGATCCAGCATCATATTGAGCAGTAAGCCTAGTCTGTCAGTTGCAGTAATAAACTCAATTTAATACATTACCCTTAACGAAAATGTAAAGGTAAACCCGTATTCGTACTGTACAGTTTACACTGAACTCCTGCAGTGCTAGAATGTAAATACTGATATTTAGCACTAAAGAATTATATATTGCCACAAAATAAAAAAAACGTGGATAGCAGTTTTCGCCAGCAGTATTAGTTCGGCTCTAAGACAAAATGACACTTTAATTTCATTTAAAACTCAGCTTAATACATTACCCTTAAAATATAAAGGTAAATCTTTATTATTATTATTATTATTATTATTATTATTATTATTATTATTAATATTAATATTAATATTATTAATTCATTATTATTAAACCTGTATACATGCTGGACAGTGTACACTGAACTGCTGTCTCCCAAAATTAATTAATGCGCCGGCGTTTTCTTTGGTATTCGCTGCCATTTTCTTTGGTATAAACAGGGTAAATACAGTAATCATTAATTAATTAATGCACGGGTATTCACCAATAATTTTTACAGTTCAATAATTTACTCTTCGCCAGGCGGCACGTCAAATTTAGTCAGCCCCTGCTCTGAGTACAAGCCTTATTTAACCCTCTGAGGTCAGCAATCCCTCCTGAGGGATATTTTGACTGTTCCAAAACAATCATCTAAGGAGTTTTTGTCCTAGAAACATTTAAATAACATCACTAGAAACCTTGAATCTTCTAGTTTTCAAATATATGATGGCGCTTTGAAAAAGAATAAAAAGAACTCTTGAGATTATCTATGACTCAGGCAGCAAGCAGCCTGTTAATGATACAAAGGACAAGCTTTCTTTGTGTTCTCTGGAACATTAATACAAAACCATTAATACTGTTATATTTGATATGAAAATGTAGCTGAATTTACATTAATATTTACATAATTAATAAATTATATTTTTCTTAATAATTTTGCACTAAAATGTATGAAGAATTAAATATTGCCATGAAAAAAACAAAAGCAATGTGGAGGATATCTGCGGTTTCCACAAAGTTTTCGCCAGCAATTATTAGTTCGGTTCAAAGAAAAAATGACGGAATCTGAAACACTTTAATTTCGTTTTAAACTCAGCTTAACATTACCCTTAAATATATAAAGGTAAAGCTTTATTATTATTATAATAACTATTATTATAATTATTATAATTATTATTATAATTATTATAATTATTATAATTATTATAATTATTATTAATTATTATTATTATTAAACCGGTATACGTGCTGGACAGTGTACACTGAACAGCCATCTCCTAAAATTAATTTATGCAGGGGCGTTTTCTTTGGTACGTGAGGCTGTTTTCTTTGGTATAAGCAGGGTAAATACAGTAATAATTTAATTGATTTTTTTTGTAATAAAAATACAGTAAAATGTACGGGTAATCACCAATATTTTTTACAGTTTAAGGATTTTAAGAAGAACAAAACGAAAAACAAGAGACGCACTCCAGACGCTCCACTGAGGAAATTATGGTCTGTAGCTGCCAGATGCAATCAGCAGCAAGGAGAAATAAATAACGTTCACTGATCGGCTACTTTTAAACCTTCTACCTCTGAGTACAGCGGTTTTTCACAGTCCCAAGACGCGCTTTCTCTGTGTTTCTCTGGACAGTACAAAAACATTTATACAGTTATATTTTATATGGAACTGAGTTTACTTTAATATTTATGTTACAAAATTAGTACATTATATTTTTCTTAATAATTTACAACTAAAATGCATTAAAAACATACTGCCACGAAAAAAGCAAAACAACAATGCGGAGAATAGTTGCAGTTTCCCCGTTATTGTGGAGATATCCGCGTAAGACTGATTCCGACTCCTAATCCAAAACTGGGGGGTTACTGTATATTGAAACCGTTTCAGTGAGCACTTTAAGGGCTGCTATGGTGTGGTTTGTTACCACTTTAATGGGCATATTTATGTGGTTGCTGACCCGTAAGGAAGGACGGGCATTTCAAGAGTCTCTATAACATTGCTAGGCTAGCTATACATCTACAAATTAAGTATAACTGAAATTAGTTACATATTTCCCATTCTTTAGACAGCTGTTGGAGGTGTTAGCTGTTTTGTCAGATGACTTTGGGACCAGTCAGT
>JBBIGA010061431.1:0-12433 GCA_037576975.1 Alestes dentex
ACACACACATACACACACACACACGCTTTATATATATATATATATATATATATATATAGATATATATATATAAAATAGATGACATGATGTACAAAATGCTGTTTGCGTGTAGCTCCAGCCTCCCTATTCACCCAGTTTACATCGCTTTTGTATCGCTGTGCCACAGTAACGCCTCATGAATTATTCATGCGCCGCAAATCGTTCCGAAGGGATGAAGCAGATTTAGATGGAATCTACAGTAACAGTGGTAAACTAGCTTAAGGATTGAAAGTGACACGTTTTGCCCATCAAGAAATGAAAGCGCTTTAAGCTGCAGATAACAGACGCCCCGACTTGGCTCGGGTCCAGGTGTGTTTGCCAGGTCAGATAATGCCTGTCATTGTGTGTGGAGTGATGAGAAACGGGTCGGGCGGCTCTGCCGCAGCCGGGCTTTCTGCGCCGCGGACTGACAGCTTAGGTTAGAAAGGCCTGTTGCACAGAGGCCATTAGGATCATTAGGGGTGAAACCCTGCGCCCTTTGGATTAGTGGGTTCTATTAGAGACCACCCGTTTAATGTAGGACTGGTAGAAAAGTGTCAAATGCGTGTGGAATCAGTCGCAGGTCGCCCACCTGTTAAACCAGTACAGCAGCCCCCCGCTCTGACGTGGTTCAGCAGTTGCAGCTTCAGTCCACTGCAGATTTTTTTTGAGAACCGCACTAATAATTGTTTGCGGAGGACCAGAGGGCGTGGCGGACGAGGCCCGGACGTCACAGTTTTTTTTCGTGGCAGTATATAATATATAATGCATTTGAGTGCTAAATTAGTAAGAAAAATATAATTTACTAATTTTGTAACATCAATGTAAATTCAGCCACATTCCTATATAAAAAATAACTATAAATTTTTGGTACTGTCGAAAGAACACAAAGAATGGGATCGTTGTGATGGTGAAATACTGCTGTACTCAGAGAAGGGAGGTTTAAAAGTAGCCAATCCGAGAACGTTATTTATTTCTCCTTGCTGCTGATTGGCTGCTGCCCACACTGCAGGAGTTCAGTGTAAACTGTACAGTACGGATACCCGTTTACCTTTAAGTTTTCTTTAAGAGTAATGTATTAAACTGAGTTTAAAATGAAATTAAAGTTTAATTAGGGTTTACACTATAAAAATAGGCATTTTTAGGCATTTTTTTACCACATCACAACATTCTGTGTGATGTATTCCCATTTAAACCAAGAGAACCCTATTCATTTAATTTTTGCCAGGATAGTGTAATGGATATTGATTAAGGTGGTGACTGACAGAGCCTTGGTGTGTGTGTGTGTGTGTGTGTGTGTGTGTGTGTGTGTGTGTGTTCATCTGTTGGTGGAAACCAGATGTTCCCAGGATGTTGGCAGTACAAACATTTTGATGTTTGATGAGGGACTTGATATGAAAAGTGATTTTAGGAGATGGTACAATAATGCTCTTTTCTGTTATTAAAACCTTATGTTTCAGCTAATTCTGATGCGTAAAAACGACAAAGCTTTAAAATAGAGTAATACGAGACTGCATTACTTTGATTTCATCATGAGTAAAGCCAGGAATACCGTCTGTGATTTTAAACCCAGTTTTAAACCTAATTTGCTGGTGGACCATTTTAAAGTCAGCTTTTGCTTGCTGTGAGGTGTGGGAGGTGAAGTGATCCCCAAAAAATCTCCCAAACAATCTAAGACTGAACAGTTGGACGATCAGATTAAGTGAAAGTACGTTGCAGCCAATTACATTTTTTCATTTTGGGCCAGAGATCATTCTATTCCAGTGAGAGATTAATTAGTTTTAAAGAAATGTCTCAGTTGTGCCTCTGCAGCTGAATTTTATGCTAGGATGTGAACACCTGTTTATGCTGACTTTGCGCTATTTAACAGAATGGAGAAAATCCTTAAGTTGTTTTTGAGTGTAGACTGTCAGACTCATGATCCGTCGCTCTGGCTTTTTTCTGACCAGGACGCGCCCGACACACTGTGAGCCAGCCCGCCCCACCCGACCCACAAGGTTCCTGTAAGTTATTTATGGGCTAGTCAGAACACTGTCAGTTTCTGACCCGCCCCGCTCGCACTTACGAATTTTTCTAAGAATCTGATTCAAACTGGCCCGGTTACATTTCGACCTGAACATCACTGACTCAGATACTCTACAGGAGGAACCTCACAACTAGCTTCACCTCACACAGTGTGTGTTTGCTGTTTCAGGCTAGGTTTATTACAGGATTGGATCGGGTTCCTTCTTTTCTTCCCCTCTGATATCCAGTTGGACCTGATACCCACGGCCATGAATACTGATATGCCATCTCTAGTGTTTTTTTATTTCATTTATTTATTTATTTATTTTGCTTTTATTGGAAACAACAAAAGAGGTCGAAGCTAGGGTAGGGTTAGCACTAGCGTTTAGCTTGAGTTATACATATGGACATGAAAACATATGTAAGAACATGGAAACGCCTACAATAACAAAATATTCTCTAGTTTTTATTGGACACAGCAAAAGAGGTGGAAGCCAGGGCTGGGTTTGCATTAGCATTTCGCTACAATCATATAAAAGGAGATATAAACACAGACAAGAATACACGCATTCAAGATTGACTGTTGGTTTAAACAAGAAACCAGTCTGGTGACTGGGGCAGCGGGTCAGAGGCAGGTAAGGGGTGGGGCTGTCACATGACAGACCACACACCTGTCCCAGGTAGACACACACACACACACATAAACATGCACACTGCCCCCTGCAGATTAGAGAACACACCATGAACGAATTCAGAAATGAGGGATTTATCCTTTTACAGGTCCAGGACTCTACACTCAACCTCGATCCTATTAAAGGAAAAATATTTGAAACACTTTAACATCTGAAGGCTCCACACTTCAAAACCTCGCTCTGTTCTCATTTTTTTCTGTGATTAAAAGGAATTTATTGACATTTATTGGTTCAAAATGTGCATGTCATTTCCACATGAATACAATTCATCACTACAGTTATAGTCAAAAGTTCACTACCCTGCAGAACTAAAAGTAAAGTAAAGTGAAGTGGCCCCATATTCTCATGTGTGAACACACCACAGCACACAGTGTGAACTGCATTTAACCCATTCACTAAGTGAAGCAGGGGGCTGCCACCAATGAGGGGCGCCAGGGAGCAATGTGCGGGGACAGTATCTTGCTCAAGGGAACCTCAGTAGTGACACAAGCAGTGCTGGGATTCAAACCCACAACCTTCTGGTGGCAGGGGCATGTCCAATCAGATACCGGAATGAATACAGTCCCATAACAAATCTGATCGGATTTAGCACACTCTCACACTGATGCAATTTTCATACCTGTGTGTTCATACCTGTGTGTTTCCTCCTGTAGAATGTTTCAGTAGTTTGACCAAAAGAGTCGAAATTCAAATCTTAAGTGAGGTTTAATTTTAAAACAACTCATTTTAAAGATTAAAATCTTTAAAGAAAATCACGATATACGTATAATCTTATTTGTTACACACTGAAAGATAATTTTAGACATTTCATTCAAAATTTCAAGGACTGAGGAATTAAAAGGATTCAAGACAGAACATTTATTTTATTCTATATAATTTTGTACATTTATGCGAAACCAAATTAATTGTTGAAAGCATTGATACAAAGCCTCATAACAGTAGTGTCTGAACAGTAATGTAAATGTTTATTGTTGATTTTCTAGAATACACTTTTCCACGTTTCAGTGAACAGTTTTTATGTAGTTCCTGAATTTGCTGAGACGTAACTTTTTTCACTGACTCCAGTTTGGTTATTTCCAACAACTTCCAATTTGGCAAGTAAACTGTAAATATACATTAAAATGTATAATTAAAGTGTGGTCTCTTTTTGTTCACTTAGGGAAAAAAAGGAAAAAAAAAACCATAAAAACATCAGGGGCACCCAAATTTTTCAGACCGTATTGTTCTTCAGATTATTATGGTTTTGCACTATTACTTAATAAAAAAACACTTTTGCAGTAAAAAAGGACACAGTTGTGTGGAATGCTAAAAACTAAAAGGGATGCCAGTGAGAAACTGTTCTGTAAATGTGAGTGCAAATAAATGTATTACAGTTTAATGAAAAGTTTAAGCCAAAAGTTATTTGCCAGCGTGAGGGTTGTTCCAAAAACCTGATCAGTAATCACCAAAACCTGGTCATGGAGATCCTTGTTCCTGAGAAGTCTGGTTGCAGCCACAATCCACAGCACCTACTCTGTATAATGAACTTTTTCTGAAGTCCCTGATTGGCTGGAGTATTAAGTAAGGGACACATGTTAGATGCATGTTGGAACTAAACATGGCTTGAAAGTAGATCTCCAAGAAGAGGGCTGGTGACCACTGGGCCGGAGACTCTCGCGTCTCATTCAGTGTTTCGGTGAAGAAGGATCCATTGAAAGGGACTAGTTCTTCTATTAATAGTTCATTTTAATAGAAGTTCTACATTTCATCAGAACCTCTTTTTAACCACAGATCATAAATCCCAGTGAGATGCTTTGATTTGATTGTGTGTCTCAAGCTGCTGGAGTTTTAGTCTTCCGTTACAGTTTTGTTTAATGGAGTTTGTGGGTCAGTTTCTTTCATGCTCTCCACCTGGGGTGTGGGTAAATAGTGCACTGTGTTTACTCAGTTTGGTATCAGATATTTCAGTGATGAGGAATTCAGGCTTTTGCTTCAAAGGAGGCATGCATATCTTCATTACGAAGTTTCGGGGAGTCTCGATTCTACTTTTAAATATCGCTTGCATCTTTTGCCTTTATCTCTCTCTGTCTCTTTCTCTCTCAACCTCATTCCATCTTGGTCAGCCTGCCCTGGTCCCAGAGAGCGCAGTGGAAGCGCTGGAGCTGGGGGGTGTATGCAGATAAGGGTGGGCAGGGTGAATGCCAATGACAGTACCCTCATTAGCACTGACCGTTGGTGATTAGAAGAGACCAAGAGGCCTTGACCTGCTCCTCTACCAAAATCCATCTCTAATTAGTCAGGCCACAGCTTTAGTTTAACACTCGTGGGCACTGGACACATCCTTAAACCCTTTAAAGACAAAGCAGTTTGATTAAAGGAGCGAAGTGATTCTAATGTGATGAACCATTAATGAAAGCTGCTTAAGCGAATGTTGTAGCGTCTCCGAAAAAAACCCCAAAAAACGCTGTTTTGAGATTGAGACATATGAATAGAATGTCACGTCATCACGATTCCTTTCTTCTGCTCGCTTTTTTGACGAGTCATGTTGATGATAACCCATTTTTTAAAAATCTGATTAAATGTGTCAGATTAAAGCATCATTGTTAGAAATGCGAACATTTAAACTTTCTTCCACTATCTTCCGCCATGGTTGACCCATAATTGGCTCTGAACGGTGTTAAGAGCCATCAGCGAGCCTAAAAGACAGTTTTCTAGCTCTGTGGAAGGCAGTTTGACTCATAGCACATTTTATATTCCAAGTAAACTCAGATTAAAAGAGAAGAAAATAGAAATAGAAGAAAAAGACATAATATGAAAGTTACACGTTAATTGTTTGGGAGAAAATAAAATTAGGAAAAAATGAACAATAAGACAAGAAAAGATAAAAACAACAGATCTGGGGAAGAAACAAATACACAAAGTGATTAAGGGGTACCGTAGGTTCACTGGGCTGTTAGGTACAGTTGAACAGATCAGTTTTCAGTCTGTCTCAGTCTGCCTCACCATGACTTTCTGCTTCTGGGGACTGTTAACAGGTCAGGCTTCTCTGATCTGGAGGATCTCGTAGGCCTGGAGTTTTCCTAGCATATCTGTAACCTAGTTGTGTTTTCTACACAAGCATGCCTCAGATTAAAAATAAATAAATAAACCATACACTGATTTTTCAAAATGTTATTACAAGAAAACAGCAGAAATATTTTACACAAATGTGACTGACTGGTTTTTAGTATTTTATAGTCGGTAGTTGCACATTATTTAACCACAAAAGCCGCAAAAAAATCAAGTGTGCCATTCGCGCACTGACATCGTGCTGCTTCGAGTCACTCGCTTCTTCAACATCACACAATTCATTCTGGTTTACGGATCCCTGTACACAATTACATTCTAACGCTCTTGTGCCAAAATTATGTCTAGTCCAAAGAAAAGCAAAAAGCTTTGAGAATGATGTTGGCCACCCCCAGGCTCCAGGTCTTTCTTTCCCAGATCTTTTTGCGCTGCATGGAATGAGCCTTCAGTAAATGAGACAGAGCTGTTTGCTGCTTGAAAAGGTGCTGGGAGGGTTTGGACACAAGTTGTTTCCAAACATTGCTGGAGAGGTTGCGGTGAATCTGTGCTGCTGTGATAAAGGCAAGGGGTGGTTATTTTGATAAATAAACTTATAGATAAATAAGCTTTTCCATCCATTAAACTGCATTTACAGTGTATATTGTTAATTATGCTTCAAATCTAGACAGTTAGATTTGTTTTAATAATTTATTGTGTCTTCTTGTAATAAAATTTGTTGCAATGTGTTTATTTATTTATTTCAACTCTGAGGGGCCTGATCTTCTGGTCTATAGTTTAGCAGCATTCTGAAACTGACCAGACTGTAATCCTGATATCCAGAATTCTCCTGGGCCTTTAACATCACCTAAAAGACAGTTTTCTAGCTCTGTGGAAGACAATTTGACTCATAGCATATTTTATATTCAAAGTAAACTCAGATTAAAAGAGAAGGAAATAGAAATAGAAGAAAAAGACATAATATGAAAGTTACACATATGAATTTTTGAGGAGAAAATAAAAATAGGAAAAATAACCACAAACAAGTAAAGATCACAGATCTGGGGAAGAAACAAATACACAAAGTGATTAATGGGTACAATAGATTCACTGGGCTGTTGGGTACAGTTGAACAGATCAATTTTCAGTCTGTTTTTCAAAATGGTTACAGTTTGCATACTTGCATACAACGAACTCGCACAAAAAGGTCCAAGACTACACTTTCTAGGCTGCAACTTTCCACTTTTGGTTGAAATCAGAAAAGAAACTCCGGAATCCTCCAGAGTTTCTTGAACTCTTCTTTCCCTCCCAGGGTGCCTGTGGGCAGCACTAGCCACATTAACATAATTGAATTACTATGCATCAGCTTTTTATAGTGTTTAAAACAACCAGTCAGCTTATGAAACAGTTGATTTTCGGCTGCCTCGCTGCCACTTCCCATACAAATCATTCCGAGGAATCCTTGGGGTAATGCGTCCAGTGCTTCCAATGTTTAACAGAACATAATGAGGATCCTTCTTCAGTTGTAAAAAAAAAAGTTGTGAAGTTTATATACCAACAACAGTTTATCCTCAAACCTTATATGTAACTCAGTAACCCTTAGAGGACCTGTAACTTTCTGTTACTCTGAAAACTTTGCTGGTCTAGTTAGCGAACTTGCCGTGATCTCCCAGACCCTAATCTCGTTCTGGACCCCTGAAATCTCTGGCTGGAGTACAGGCGGCTGGATGAGAGGATGTTTCAACCACACGCAGTCCTGCAACTCTCTCAACTCTCACCAATCCCCGATCCGCCCTGAGCTCCGAGCTGCTCTCTGATCCCACCAAACTCAGTAATCCTCCTCCTTTTGCAATTAACTCCTGTAGGGGAGAGAGACAGAAACAGAGAGAGGAAGAAAGTAGTAGTAGTAGTAGTAGTAGAGAGACAGAGAGAGACAGAGACAGAGAGGGAGAGAGAGAGACAGAGAGAGAGCAAGAGAGACAGAGATGGGGAGAGAGAGAGAGAGAGAGAGAGAGAGAGAGAGAGGGAGAGACAGACAGAGAAAGAGAGACAGAGAGAGAGAGACAGGGAGAGACAGACAGAGAGAGAGGGAGAGAGAGAGAGAGAGAGACAGAGAGAGACAGAGAGAGAGGGGGGGAGAGAGAGAGAGAGAGAGAGAGAGAGAGACTGACTGAGACTGGATGACTGAGCCCTGTCTCACTCCAGTGGCTGTGATCCTCCACCACGCTGCCTTTCACACAGACCAGTTCAGGAAAACAATAGGATCTGCATAAAGAATCAGATCAGCCTGATGGGTACGACGGAATAGAGAGAAGGACGAAACTGCAATTGTGAGGCATCGCTGTGGTGTTTTTCCCTGCAGAATCTTGCTTATTTTCCCCGTAATGGAGGGCTCTCTCGGAGATGGAACTTAAACAGCTTCTGCTGAGATCAAATCGTACTGCGACTGTATGTGCCTGCATGTGTGATTGTTGTCATATCTTTATAGACTCTGGAGAAAATAGTTGAAAACAAGGTGACTTAGGGGTACGCTCCAAACGGACAGGGCACGAACAGGGTTTGGGTTAGGGCTACTATTTAAAAACTCAGTTTGAACAGACCACTTTTGAAAGAAAATAAAAGAAGCATGTCAGGCAGTGTCTCCTTCAGTCAGACGTAGATCTGATTCGCCAGAACTTCCCCGCAAGCATGGGCGCTCTGACTGGCCGGTGGCTGTGCAGACCTGTACCGTGCACTTTAATTGTTCTGACACCTTTCTCTCGTAGCCAGCATGAACTTTTTCAGCAGCTTGTGCTCAAGTAGCACTTCTGAGGCATCAGACCAGACGGGCTGGCCTTCACTCTCTACATGCATCAGTGAGCCTCAGGACCCTTTTTGGTAGATACTGACCACTGTGAGCATAAGACCTCCTGTGCTGTAGATGGAAAAAATTATCATTGTGGGTCTTATCAGTGTCGCTCTTCGCCATTTTTGTAATATATCCCACCACACTTGACAGATATATATATAATGTAAGAAAGTGGATAATATCACTAAAAAAGCAAAAGGTTTTGACTAGAAGTGTGTGTGTGTGTGTGCGTGTGTATAAAGTGAGTACATTTATGGCACAGGAAGAATTACAGAGTTGCTCTCTCTGTCCCGCTAATGGTGAGAAATGCTTATATTTGTGCTGACAAACGTGTCTGTGAGCTTGCAAGCCAACTTGTGTGTGTGTGTGTGTGTGTGTGTGTGTTTGTGTGTGTGGTTTTGGCTATAAAACAGTGCTTCTCTTCCTGGCACTCCCCGATAGGGTGATTTTTAATGAGGTGGTGAGGAGCGGCAGGGCTTTGTGAGGACACCCGAGGGAGCACCAATTAGGCGACTGATCAATCACCTTCATTCACCACTACAGCAGTTGGAATGGGCATTTAACAAACACTCTGGCCGTTTGCATTGCTGCGAGTCATCGTGCCCAGATGTTGTTATATTACGGCGTCTGTAGGCGGGGAAGCGCGAGCCATCTGGATGACCGGAAGAATTCCCGGAGGGCCACGATGCAGTCAGTCCATAAACAGAGAGAACCATGAGATTAATACATGAATTGATTTACAGATGAAGAAGTACATATGAAACTGCATTGCATTTAAATGTATGAAAAATGTACCTGAACAAGGCCTTGCGTATATTTTCACTGCAGTCCTCATAATCTAGAACAGAAAGGTGACAGAATGCACAGCCAAACCACGCACGATAAGTAGACAGTGTGTGTTTAAGTGTGTGTGTTGAGGTGGAGTGTCTGAAACATATAAGATATCAGTCATTTGTTTAAACCTGGAGCTTTCAAATCACAGGGGTTTGAATAATTATGCAAACAGCATGTCGGTAGAATAAAAAAAAGCTATTTTTTGGTGTTGAAAATAAACTGGAGCGAACGTCATCGTTGACTTTCAAGTGCGTTGAACACTTTTGCAAGCCACTTTGTATATTATGCATATTTCATCATATCAAGCATAATTAGTCCTGTTTTAATTGATTTAGATCAGGGCACGGCATGAAACATTCAGTAAAAACCTTTTCTACTCAGACCGTCAAGATAAAATGATCATAAAGTGATCTTATCAGACCAATGTTGTATGTTTGCCATGTCATCCACCCCAGTCCGGGCCAGTCCGGGCCATTTTAATAGTTAATTGTACTTTTTTAAGCACTGGGCATGTATTCTTGGCCAATTTGTGTTTTTAATTAAATGGGATACAAATTGTAAACCTGTCTGTTATAACATGAGTGTAAGTCTCTAATCAGAAAAGAATAATTCATTCAGTGGGCCCTTTTCACATTTCCAGCTTGCCACTTCTGTCAGATCCTGAAGCAGGTAATTACACTTCCATCTAAGTGTAACAATGCACACTGGGTGTGTGTGTGTGTGGGGGGGGGTGTGTGAATGGGTAGTGGAGGAGATTTGCTTACATTTGCAGTTAAATATAATTTCTTTAATAAACAGTAATTTACTTCCAAGGATGTCTCGACATGCTGTCACATGCACTACAGTTCGGACGGTCGGGCCTTTTGACGTGTACTGAAACACACTGTACACACGTGTAAGTGCAATTTTATACCTTTCTTTCCAGAATTTTTTGGAAAATACTCTTGTGCCCAAATCATCCCAGCACCTTTTCAAGCAGAAAAACTGTTCGGTCTCATTTGCTGGACACTTTTTGTTGTTCCTTTATATATAATGGAGGGGGAATGATTTCTATAAACGTTCCACTCAATAAATGTGTGGTGGTGATGTCCCCCCACTGACCCAGTCCAGCTGTGTTTGCCTGCATTAAGACTGGGATGCATTAACAATAGGGGAAGCTGGTGGCCTGGTGCTTAGGGAGTTGCCCCTGCAATCAGAAGGTAGTGGGAAAAACTGTTCGGTCTCATTTGCTGGACACTTTTTGTTGGTTCAGCTCATTCTATGTAGCTCTGGAGACTGTGTAAACCTGGAGACTGGGGAGGACAAGGCATCATTCCTTAAACTTTTATATGTAAACAAGAAGGGATTTCTGTGATAGTAAAGAACTGTATGATACGTTTCTTTTTCGTGATCCAACACAAAGTGAATGTCAGAGCACTAAAGACAGACCTGACATGTCTCTTCAAAACTGATGGTTGTGGCTAAATATTGTGTTACCATAGGCTATTAAATATCGAAGTATTTCTAATGCTTTCCTAATCATTTATTTAAAGAACTAAAAATCAGATCGTGGGCCCAAACCTGTAGTGTATTTATCTGATGGAATGTTATCTGTTAGCTTTAGCTCTTCTGAAAGCAACATTCCTCATTCGCTAAAGCTTCCTGCTCCTCAGAAATGAAAACCCGCCAGTTTTGCCCACAGTTTCTAAAATTATATATTATTACGTTTTTGTGGTTGTACGCTGAGGTGGGGGGGGGTTGTTTAAAGATTGTGACGGTCTGATCTGGACAAAGGTCCAGGCCAGATTTGTATCCCAGTCCGTCCTTGCGTGTAGGTTTAAATGGGATGAAATGAACAGCGTGTAAAAGCCGTCTTCCCTGTTTCTTATTTGTCCTTTATGATTCGGATCTTGGATCATTATTATGAACAAAGTAATTTTCAAATATTACATAGAGGACATGATTTCCAGTCTTATCCCGTGGCCACTGCAGTGTATGAATATTTAAATCGAGCCCTAATGGCCACACACTGTGTTCACACTCACTCTTGCCTGCATCGCTTCCCCCCAGCCATCGTTCCACTCCCAGGAACCCGTCGATCAATCCCCCACTCATATCTCTTACACTAACCACGCGCCAGGCCGTCGCTTCCAGTTGCTTTCCATTTGCCAAGGCCCACTACGCTTGCGTTTGCTCGCATTTTTTTGTGAAATTACATTCATTTCAATGGGATTCACCACAATGAGCAACGTCAAACGACTTCTCAGGTGGATTAATTTCACAGATGAAATTTCACATCCAGCTCAATTTTGGGAAACCTTCACACATGAATTTGGTCTGAAGGGCTCCTCACACAGCAGCAGAGAATATCGTAAATGGAAAGAACGTAATTTATACCAACGCTGACCTTTTAATATTTCTTCCGAATACAGTTATCATGCTATAAGCATAACACCTTAATGGATGGTTACAAGTTAAAGGCCATCGGTTTACGCAAAGGGTGGGAAATAAGATTTTACTGATACCATTTTATATTTTTCTTGAGTTTGTGTCTCTGTTTGTCTGTGCATTATCAGTTTCTTCTGGTAACAATACCGTTTTCTGATTCTGATATTGGTACTGATACTGTGTAATAATACCTATACGTATCAATATTCTTGCCTCAAAATTTGGTGCAGAAAATAAAGATGTAACATGAACAGATGAATATATTTAACCGGTAAATTACTTTTATTGAGATAACACAACAATTTCTGGGTTTCCTTTATATATAATGGAGGGGGAATGATTTCTATAAACGTTCCACTCAATAAATGTGTGGTGGTGATGTCCCCCCACTGACCCAGTCCAGCTGTGTTTGCCTGCATTAAGACTGGGATGCATTAACAATAGGGGAAGCTGGTGGCCTGGTGCTTAGGGAGTTGCCCCTGCAATCAGAAGGTAGTGGGATCGAATCCCAACACTGCTAGTGTCACCACTGAGGTTCCCTTGAGCAAGGTACCGTCCCCACACACTGCTCCCCGGCGCCCCTCACTGG
>JBBIGA010061442.1:0-12433 GCA_037576975.1 Alestes dentex
TAGGACTAAATGGAGACAGATGATTCGCTGTGGCGACCCCTGAAGGGTAAAGCCGAAAGAGAAAGAAGAAGATAGTAAACATTCCTATCAGTACAACTGGTTTCATGATATGCAAGCAGAAAGTTACTTCAAACACAACTGTTCCTGTGTGGACAGGTGAACAATGTAAGATTTCACTCAGACTAATGATAAGGAAGCCAAGAGAGAAGCCAGTGGTCACTTGAAAACCGCAGCAGGGCAACCTGAAAGCAGCACAGAGAACAATAAGCAATGAAATGCATTACAGTCATCTGGGTTTGACTAAATGGGTTTAAATTTGCACATGAGCATTTAGACATTTGAGAACTGTTTTGGAAAAATGTACTCTGATTAGACAAAAGTCTTGGGTAATTCAGTTCATGTTTGGAGAAAACAGGACTGCTCCTCTGCAAACAGTTTTGGGGCATTACACACCATCAAAGGAAACATGAATGAAGCAATGTACCAACAAGTATTAGAGGAGAATTTAATATTTTACGCCAAGGGTAGAATATAAAAAAAAAAGCTGAAGCTTACATGGTCTAGTCTTATATTCCTCTGAAATTGTGTGAATTCAAGGTTTTCCAAGAGGATAAGTACAAAGTCAAAAAGTTTAAGTACAAATTAATGTTCCTTTATTGTATCAACATGCAATCTGTTATGTAAAATCAGCATGAAAACAATATTGATCATCTTTATTGTACTTATGATGGAAACAATGGAGTCAGTTTGCAAATAAACATTACACATCATGATGAATTAATCACTGCATGAGAGTGGGTCAGAAAACGGTCTTTCTTTTTCTCTTTCACTGACAGATCCTGTGTCAGCAAAGAGTATTTGTTCGAATGGAATAGGTCACAGGGGAAGTGACGAATCCTTGACTGACATCGTAGTAACAAGTGACGATGCTCTATTGCTTCCTGATCATGTGCCAGTGATCCTTCACAAAATAGACAAAGGTAATATATTTATGTTACATTTTATCCATGGACAGCACTGATTGTGAAGGGTTATCTGAGTAAAGTAAGGTAGCCATGACTCTTCTATATGAATGTTGCATAATTATGAGAATAAATAAATTGATTCAATGAAGTACAGCAAATGTGTTGGTTTGACTAAAAATCACATTTTAACCTTATAATGTACTCATTTAGCGAAGATTTATTTAGTGTTACACAGGAGCTGTGAGGTCAATATAACTAACAAGTAACTGAAAACCTCCCATTAGCGTCGTACAAATTGAGTGTGTAAATCATCTCACACTTACCTTAAACCCTGTTAAGTAATCTCAATTAGAGCTGCTTATGTGGTTTCTGACACTGTATGATGTGCTGTTATCTATAGACCTGGACAAATGTATGGCCCTGTTCACACCTGGCATTGACATGCGTCTTGGGTGATCTTAACAGAAGTGGAGAGCTTTATATGCGCAGCTTTAAAAGCTTTAAAAGTTGTATCTGGTCTCTAGTGGCCACTCGCTGGATCCTCACTTTTTCCCCACTATAAGCAAATAAACATGTACATCATTTCTCTTTGCAAAGACCAAATGTAATGTTGCTTTCATTCAGGGGGATGCAGCAACGCGTTAGCCTGCCAGGAATTCAAATAATAAGAAATCAAAATAAAACATATGAATAAGAAATCAAAACAAATCACATGACACCATTGCCGCATAAATTATTACAAACTTCCTCTGCATAAGAGCAAGACGCTTTGCACAATGAAATGATGTCAGATGTGTAGGCGGTCCTTCATTGTGGCCCAGGACTCGTTCATGCACACGCTGCTAAAAGAATGCGGCCACATTCAGCCCAGACCTCCTCTGAATGTGGTCTGAGCTATCCAATCTCAGTGCATCCCCAGTGCATCTTGGATCCCCTGTAATCAAAACACCAAAGAAGCATGTTAATGCCAGGTGTGAGCAGGGCTTATGTCATGTAGTTAAAAACAGTAGCAGTCATCTTGAAGTCTGAGAGATATCTATATTTTGTCCATTTAAAGATGTTAAAAATGACATTTTCTCTGTATTTCAGAGGCTCACAACCATCTCAATGGCCCCACAGCTCCAACCACTGTGACGACTGGATTGCTACCCATTTGCACACCTCCCACTGCCTCTACAGGTCAAAGGCCACCTGACCCTGCACAGGTACCCAAGTGCAACGGCCACAGCCAGTCTCACAAAAAGCACCTGCCCTCCACCTCCAAAAGCCAGCAGAGTTTGAAAGCCAATGCCACTCAAATACAGCAAGTCGCTGGTGACGGTGAGAAAAAAAATACTGTACACCACTACAATGCATGCATATAACTCCCATGCCTACAGAAAAGTTCACCAGACACAGCCCTGGGCTACATAATTCTGTATAACACAGTGGTTCTTAGCTCCACTGTACTCCATTTTAATGTTTTACCTGCTCTGAAATACCTCAGCTAATGAAAGGCTTGGTAATTGCCTGATGAGACGAGAGATGAATCCGGCTTGTAAGAACAGGGAAAACACAAAAAGAGCAGTGCATGAAGTCCACAGGAGTGATAGCGGGATTTTCCATACCACCCAAAGAAACACACCTTATTAAACCCATCAGGTGGTAATCCTTTCATTAAATCATGTGTGTTTGATCAGGAACTGGAACTGGAGAACCCTTGTTTAGAAACAAAGGGCTTAGACTAATAGCTGTGGTAACTCTCAAACTTTACAATGACCAGAATCTGTGTTTATATCAGTATGTTTAAACTGTTGGACAGCACATGAAGAAAGAAGAGGCCCCCACCCATAGAGTTAGCGGTAAATAAGCGTTGCTCTTATCTTTCAGCTACACTGGGCCATGCCTACGGCTTTATCTGTGTGCCTCATGCTGCCTAGTAGTGAGAGTCTGGTAGTCATTTCCATTAGAGAACATTTGTACTCTTTTGGGATTCAGGAGCTTTCACACTGTGCCAAAAGTATCATTTGTGTCTGCTGATCTGAAACATCCAAGATCTATGTGTTAATGGTGCTTGTGAGTTTCCCTAAAACAACATTGAGCAAAGATCATAAGGGCGCTTTAGGGAAATAAAATGCTTTAGGGAAACACTTGTAGTAGGTCATGAGATTGTCAGGAGTGCAAGGCATGTGTGTGCCATTGACCGTTTTTTTTTTCTGGACACTCTGAAGACACTATGTCCGAAACTTTGCCCTATTCTTTATATAATGCTTCATTCCATAAGTCTGCTATCTTGCAGTGACCCAAAATATATCCAGTGCACTGTTGTATTGCTGCAGTGCACATCAAGGGGTAGAATACTACCGATGTACCATAGCAGACATTGAATACTCACAATGCACTGGGTCACATGAAGTGCAATATGACTGCTGTCACAGAGTGTTGAGCAAACTCGTGTGACATTTGCATACGAAACTATTCCATTTCTGTTCCCTTTAATAATGTTCTGTTTGGAGCTCCTGGTTTACTAGTAGTGGTTAGGGATTTCTGTTCCCTATAATGATGCTCTATACAGTGCTCCTGATTTTCCAAATGTATGGAATGGTCATTTTGAAAATTTGAGTCAAACAAAGCACAACTATATTCCATTAATTTTTTTTTTTCACAGACTGCTGCCTGCACTGCATTCTGGCATGTCTGTTCTGCGAGGTGTTGTCCTTGTGCTCAGCGCTGACACAGTGTTTGGCCTGTGGTATGGAGTGTGATGCTTTGTGCTGCTGTGGCGAGGCGTGTGGTGGTCTGGCTTGCTGTTCGGAGGACCCCTGCTCTGCCCTGCTGGACTGCGCCATCCTGGAGGACTGCTGCCAATCCTCTGACTGCCTAGAGATCTGCCTGGAGTGCTGCTCTATCTGCTTCCCTGCATAGAAAGCCAATCGGGCCAACGGCATGGAAAAGTGAGTGATGAGAGGGACTTCAGAGCACTTACGGAAAGGTTTCAGAATGTGTCATAACACCACAGTGTTGTGAAATGTTGTTGTCATTGTCGTATGCTGTATTTATTCTGTAAGCTAGTGAGAGGTTTGGGATGGAGATCAAGGTGTGTCTGCCGTTTAAGAAATGAGTCACTGAAATGAAATAGGACAAACATGACATTGATATTATTCACCAAAAAGGTATTCAGTCATTTGGCTCGTGAGGGGGTTGCATGGAGCTTACTGTATTTTAAAAGGTCATATTCGTTATTTTTGAATGGCCTTTACTTGGTAATCATTGGCCTCTTATTTGAACCTACCGCTTAAAATGCCCTCAAAGTATTCTATTCAGCTTTTTTTGGTTGTTGAGCACATTTGCACTTGCCCATCACAGGGGCACAATGCATCCTCCTTGGAGAATGTGTTCATCATTTGAATGATTTGTGTCTTTTGACTGGTTGCATTGCACTGGTGACATCCAGACTTTCCCCGTATTTGTTTGGAGGTACATTTTAATTCTCGATGTACAAGGTAAGCCTTTTGTGCGTAACTCACATAAATAAATATGTTCTGTATAAATATTCTATTTATTACATCATCACAGTATTGCTAAAAGTAAACTCAAAAACAATAAATGTGTTGATGTAATATGTTTTATCAGTGCGGAAGTGATGTACACAGTTTAGTTAATCACTTTTTCAGTATTTGTTTGTTTAAGAGCTGGCTGAACTCCGAGGTAGATAAGAACTCAAACACGATTGGTGTCCTCGTGCTTTGTTTCATTATCCGATCAATGACATGCATATGAACTGCTTATTATTATGTATCTAGTGAGTATCTGCACACATCTTAATGTGATCTGTCAAAGAACTTTGTTAGCTTACAATTAACTTATGATTCACTGTGAACTGTACTTTTACTTTGCATAAGAAGTAAAGAGGCTTTTTTTTTCATAAAACAAAAACATGCCTCCTTCTTGCTCTCTACAGAGTAGTGGCTGCTGTTTCTTTGGTTTTCTTTCACCTTTGCAGTTAGGGTATTTGCATATATGTACAAAGGTCTCTGTTACTTATATAGTTTTTTCCACTGCATATAAAGACTGTGTCCACCCTGTAGGTGCAAATGAACTCTAAGCACTCTCATTGAGTGCACTGAACCTCTTATCTGAAGCTCATGTCGCAGGAAGCCTGATGAGTCCAGCCTTGAAACCGATGCAAAAATAACTAGCCCGGGTGACTGTATCAAGTGGCCGCGTATTCCTCTGGGCATGTAGAATTTCACAGCCTTCCTTCAGCCAACTACGCCCTGAGGCAGGTCCAGTGTGTTTGGGCAGCAGCAGTGCACTGCAGAGAGAGGCTGCAGGACTTTGAGGAAAAGCAGAGTTTAATTTGGAGGTAAAAAGGCTGATGTTGACTCTGGCATGGGGTTGGAACCCCTCAAGCATTAGAAAGGTACTGAGTGGACCCACAGGCACCCTGCAGGCTGCTATGAAGAAAGGCTCCACAAACATCAGGGCTAAACCAACTCCACACAGAGCAGAACTAAAGGCTTCGGAGATCTTCTAAAACTAGATGTTACGACGTTTTGTCATTAGAATGGTTTCATAGACTGAATAACAATGCATCACATTATTAATCTTATTAAAGATCCCCTTTATTGGAAAGGTGTTTGGGGACTTGCTTCACTAGTGATGAGATGAAAAATGGAGTGGGGTGGATACTGTGCTCCACAAAACTCTTGACGAAAGTATTCTCGTTTTTATCATACATGTATAGATCGCATATATACTGTAGACCGTTTAGCATGTAGTTATGCTTAACCTAAAATAAACAAAACTTAAAAACGTAAGTAGGTTTGAAGTGACAGTTTGGAAAAGTATTTTTTCATTGGTTTTGTACCAGAGCTACAAGGCTAATATTGATTTGGGGAAAATAACGAGTTGCAATGCTTTTCTGACATACAGTATGTACTGTGACTGCAGTTTAAATTGGGTTTCTTTTCTATGAATTAAGGTCCAGGCCTACTACTTTGGCCCAAATCTACTTTTTTGTACACGAGCACTGAACGTGGTGTACCAGACGGCTGGTTAGTTGTGGTTGTTGTTCTGTACGTGGTTGTTTCTGCCTTTACACATCCATGCCGTTTCTTGCTATTTCCCACTGTAAACCTAAGACAATCTGGTTGATAAAGTAAGGTATACTCATTTTTTTAATAAAATTGCACTTTTTCAACTTGTGATTAATCATTTTAAAAGGCTATGTGAAATTGATTAATCGTTTTTAAAAATGATTAACCTTTCATCCCTTTAGCACTGTGCAAACTTCATACCTCATCATAGAGTACATAGAAATGGGCAAAAATGTGGCATAGCTAAATGCAATAGTAGGAAACATCTTCAATGTAGCACATCTGTCCATTTAGGTAGAAGACAGTACACTGACAGTACACACAGTGTCAAAGTGAGATTTGTGTAGTTAGAGGCAAGTGTGTGGTGATTTGGGCTTTGACTGTGTTTGGGGTATGAGGAAGGCTGTGTGAAATTGATTTTAAACCAAGCCATTTCTTTCAGCATGTTCAGCCTACCAGCCCTGCGGATGTTTGGGATGAAGGGGGATTTTTCTGTGGAGCTTAAAAGCAAAGGGGAAAGGAGCGGAGGGAGGGGTAAAACACAGCCTTTCCAAACAGAAGGATCCTGATTTGAATGAGTGTGGGCAGGAAGTAGGCCACGCTCCACTTTCTCATGTCAGGCCTTCCCCACCTGCCCTCCAGGCCTTGGGGAGCTGCACTGGCCTGTGTGGGCCGTGACCTCGCAGAGAGCTGGCGGAGGGATCGGGCGGAGAGGAAGAGGCCATGACTCACTCGGAGCCTTTCTCACAGCACAGAGACAGCAGGACAACAGAGAAGACTATAAAATGCTTTAAAGGCACGCAGTTTCCACCAGAATGGACAGTGTGTGCTGCAGTCGGATATCTGGAGAATAAAGCGATCAAATCTGAACACTGCTTTCAACATGCCGGTAAATTATTAAGCACCTTGTTAGAAGGTTCAGTGAAGAATCTCTCAGGTCTTCTTCCCTCTGGGTAAAGTGTTATTGGAGTTAAAACTCTCCCAAATGATGAATCCGAGCCAGTGGGCAGATGAGTGTGTTTTGTGTGTAACTGGGTCCCTGCGTGGGCCGGACATGGGCAGGAAGGCTGTGTTTAAACTAGAAATGTGCCAAACAGGAAGTGGAGGAAGTGACTGGGATGATAGTGTTGAAGGTGACAGGATAGCACCCGCTCTGCCCAGTGCTGGACCCCAGACCCCACCCGAACGCTTCTGCCCTGCCTTCCAGCACCTCTGTCCCGCTTCACTTAAAACAGCACCGCTGCTCTGGGGCCACGCAGACAGGAAGCAGCTTTTATAACCAGCACTGCTACAATACTGCGCAAAAATCTGAGGCACCTACGCAAATAATATTCGAAAACTAATTAGATGAGCAGGCTGTGTTTTTTCACATTAATATCGCTAAACATACTAAATAAAGCCAAAAAGAATAAATACAAATAACATTATACAGTAAATAATGCTTTTATGTTCAGTATATCAATGTGGTTCATTGTGGGAGCCCAGTATTACTTGTTTCCATCAGAAACCTGGTTTGACTCGGTCACTCATTCATTAAATTTAATCAGGAGCTGCTGATTTCACAAGTCCAAGCAACGGCTGGAGGCATCGAGGAGAAATCTGGAATCAAACCTGGGTTCTCCTCACAAAATATCAACTTTTTTTTTTTTTTTTTTTTTTTTGCAAACAAAACAAATGCCTTGTTTGGTTGCATTTATTCTAATGTTAACTTTGTTGGCAGAAAGACACATTATCACACACACGGAAAAAAAAGCTTTAAACAATTTGTATAGGTGCCTAAGACTTTTGCACAGCACTGTGCATGCTGAACAGAAATGTCACACCAAACAGTCCAGAAACATTTGAGTCCAATATTGAATCTGCTCCAGATTCAAGAATGACAAGGAATCCCACCGTGCACAGTCAATTTACACACTGACTGGGAACACGGAAGGGGTTCTGCCATCTGAAATAGAACTGACTCAGAATCAGCTCTTGGAATTCACTGGGACTGTATTCCATTTTTTCTCTATAAAGTTCACTTATAACATGGTCTTATGCATTGAACTATTCATAGTTTATTTGTAAAATGTCACTTTCTCTCTTTATACCTTTGTATTAAACACGCTGTGTTTCTCAACTGTACCTTTAAGACACAATCTTTATCACATGTACAAGACTGGCCACCTGTGTCTATATGTGGTCCAGGCTCTGACACTTCCTATCACTTCAGTGTGAATGGGCTCTAAGCTAAATAAATTTGAAAATGTAGGAGTAGGAGAAAAAAATCAATACAATATAATATCACACAATTTGGGCTTAAGAATAGCATTGATACATTGAGACCCAAGGACCAGTATTTTATGATTTAAATATTAATGTTTGAAATTGTATCGAGGCCATTGTCAGACAGATTAGATTATCAAAATGTGACAAGAGCAAAAGCCTCTGTGCTGGCTGGAATCAGAAACACTGGTATAATATATCCATAAAGTAAGGCTCCTAATGTCACTTCTATCATTTTTATTAGTTGGATCATCATGAAATTTTAATCCTGTGTAAAAAGCTGCTGGTAAAAAATGGAAAAACAAAATACAAGGTTCTGACAGCAGCAATTTGTTTAATATGTGAGAATAAAAGTTGCTTTGTCTTCTTCACAAATAAAAGCACCTGTTGAATATGCAAATGTATAATAAGATTACAAAAATTCTGTTTTGCTTCATAGAATAAGATTTAAGCGAGGTGAGCAGTGTATTTCTATTTAGGAGGAGCACAGACCCGTGTGCTGAAGTGTTTTCGTTCCTCTGCTGATTCAGCTCATCGGCTAGTTATGCCGTCTTCCTTTTTAAATTAAATCGGGTGCACAAGAGCAGGATAAACAAAAAATGTGCAAGTCAGGCCTCTGCAGCGGACTGGACACTGTTGGTCTACGTCATAGTTTGGTTGCACAGGTATTAACGTTTACTGAGGCAGCAGAAAGCCTCGCCTTTGAAGAGAAAACCACACTCGACACTTTCCCCAAGGCCGGGGAACACTAAAATAATTTGCACTAAAGCAAGCATTCTTTTGGCCTCTGGAATTAATTTTAGTGCATTTGGTTAAATGACACACCCCACCATGCAGCATTAGCAGGTGTTTCCTTTGTGTGTGCGAGGAGCACAGCGTTAGAATGAATCGAGATATAGGATGGTTTACTACGGCCAAAATCAACTGCTGTTCAATCCCAGCTATAATTCAGGGGTAGATTATGTTTTGTGACTTCAGTATGAGAAGAGACTGAAGGGACTGGTGTGGAGAGAACTCTGCTTTGAGTTGGAAGACTGGTTTGAGCTGGAATGAGCTGCCAAAGGTGACCGGAGCAGCAGAATCCATCTCTTCCTTCAAAAACCTTCTGAAGACTCATCTGTTCAGAGAGCAGCTCCTCGCCTCATGCACTATTTATCCTCTTGCATTATTCTTTAATGAAGATTTTAGCACTTAGAACACTCCTCTGGTTCTCACACTGTCCAGAAACTTGAGATAAAAGTGCCTGCCAAATGAATGTAATGTAATGTAATGTAATGTACTGTAATGGCTGACACTGTTCTAGAGCAATATGTTAGTAGCTGTTCTCCTCCAGTCACAGTTTTCAAGAAGGTTCATGTTGTGAGGTGAGTCTGTTTATGAGTCTGTATAAGATTTATTTATGAAACAAACTGCTTACTTGTAGGATTAGTTCATCTTCATTGTTCAAAACAAAGGTTTTAGTGCACAGGCCCCAACCTTACACGCGTTTAACAGTCTGGAACTGATTCTGTTCTCTCCTGTTTCAAACTTTGAAGGTGGTCAAGTGGAACACCCTCCTTTACCAAACAGATTGTGTAGCCCTACAAAACACACAGGCCAGAAAACTGGCCCAGCACGGCGTTTATTTAGGCCATTCCACCCGCCGCCGGGCTGCGAAAGCCCTGCTTAGACTAACAGCGCTTGGCAGGTGGGCACTGAAGCCCGGCCAAAACAAGCAGAGCGTGATTAGGGGGAAATGGGCTTTCAAATGAAAACGGCAACACGTTTTTACTGCAGTGAGGTGGAGAGCTGCAATAACAAAAATAACAAGATTTATGTAGCGGCTGAAAGGAATGCAAACGCAAGTGCAAGGTTGGCAACTGGAATTCATTTAGAGCTCGCACTGGGATCAGACAGCCTCCCATTTCTCTCTGGCATGTAGTACACACTCCATCAGTAATTTATACTCTGATATTCACTCATATCTTTGCTCCTAAAGCCTTTGAATGGCATGTGTTAGAATCGGTTTGTTGCTCTGTAGTCCTGGGAGTACGTTGTTAGTGATGGGACAGATTCGAATCCCAGGGACATGTAATCCATATAACAGAGGACAATTCTGCTGCCCTCTGCTGGACTTTTATAAGTAAATCGTTCTAATGATTAATCACCTGGTCTTATTGAGTGAAACTGCTGGACCAGGGGTGTGGAACTCCGGTCTTGGAGGGCCGTGGTCCAGCCCGTTTTGGTGATTTACCTGCTCAGAAACACCTGGTTCACCTCACCAGTTAATTGTCAGGTTTAGTGAATGTATTTGAGGAGGAGAACCATCAAACTGTACTGGACACCCGTTCTCCAGGACCAGAGCTTGACAGCCCGTGCTGGTCATTTTGACCTTTTTATGATACATATTTACACTGTATTAACTGTAAAGTGATTATTTCCGTTACGTGTGAACACACCACGACACAGGCACACAGTGTGAACAGTCTGAAAGTCTCTCTCTGCATTTAATCCATTCACCAAGTGAAGCAGTGGGCAGCCAGTGACACAGACCCAGGGGGCAGTGTCTGGGAACAGTACCTTCCTCAAGGGTATGTCAGTGGTGCCACTGGGACTCCTGGGATTCGAACCTACAACTTTCCGATCACAGGGGCATCCCCATAACCTCCAGGACACCAGCTGCCTTAAACATGGCTGATCACCTAAAGCAAGACATAAAAGAGTCTGTCTCTCCAGACTCTTTTAAAGCAAGGGAATTTTATAAGAAGCAAGACAGCCCTTGTAATTACTGAATACAGCTTTTAGATGCACCCACTTCTGACCTTTCAGTAGAAAAGTAGTGCCAGTAGAACAGAATCCTCTGGAGCATAATCTCATCACACCTGATGCCAATTGTTGGCTGTAGGGGTATACAGCCCTCCTGGAACCGTGGATTCTCCATCCAGTACCTTCGAGATGAGTTGGAGTGGTTTTTGTGATCTAGAACTAATCATTCAACATCAGTACATGACCACTAATGGTCTTGTATCTGAATGCCACCAGATCCTCAGAACAATGTTCCAATATCAAGTGTAAAGCCTCCCCAGAAAGAACCAGTGAAGGGGGTGGGGGCAACCTCTGAATACCCTTTCACAAGAACTGGATGAGCAAGTGCAAATTAAAAAAAATAAAAATTAAAAAAAGAATTATATGTATTCAGGAGGAATCACTTATATTGAATCACTGACAACTGCGAGCCGAGGTAAAATTGCAGATTTTATTTTTAAACTTTATTTGAACATTTTCATAAAAAGTAAATACAAAAAAAAGAAACTAAACATTGAATGGAGCGACTGAAATGGGAGTAATTGTGTTGCTTGTTTATGTTGGAGCGATGAGAATACAGAAAGACAGTCTGGAGCAGTCGGACACTCGACGCATGTCATAATTCCCTTTCCTCTAGATTCACAAAATCAGACTGTGGCATAAGATCATAAAAGAACAAGTCAGATGCAGAAGGCCAAAGTAAACGTCACTCTGTCCTCTTCAGTTCATTATAGATCTACCTGTACACATTATCCCACTGATAAAGCATCAATCATAGAAGAAACCAAAGCAGGTTTTAGAAGACATTTTATCACAACCGAAATTGCACATTATACCATGTGTTACAAAAAAATATAAAAGCTAATTTATTGCTGTTTCTAAAAAGGTGGACTTGGGGACACATCTACAAAAAATGCCGCTTTTTTTCCTCCAAAATATGAGTGTGAAACAGAAACAAGAGGACAGTGATTCCCTGTTTTCTTAGTAGCAAACACGAATGGACAAAGTATAGTGTATCACAGCCATGTCTGTACAACAATACAGATACATCCCTGCTAGAAGCATGCATTTCTGCATAGCAAGGACAAAAGAAATGTCTTTCTACAGGAAAAAAAAGCAGAAATCCACAAAACGTGTCATCTCACACACCACAATTGACTGACATTGCATAGACGTCCAAATTATGCATACAAAATCATTTTCACTTCATCTGTGAGGTTCCTTTGTTTGACCACATCTCTGTCATGGCTTTCAGAGGAAGGCATTTTTCATCTTTGACATTTTTCACTGAGAAATAAGTAAATCATTCTAATGATTAAAAAAAAAAAAAAAAGTGTATAT
>JBBIGA010061462.1:0-12433 GCA_037576975.1 Alestes dentex
AGGTGTGCCTCCTGCTTGGTTGGAACGAAAACCTGCACCCACAGCGGCCCTTTCTGGACAGGTTTGACACCCCTGATCTAGCTGATTGCAATGACGCTAATCCCACCAGTCACAAACAAACAAAAAATACACCACAAACGAAGTAGTAATCTAGAACAAAGGAAGTCTAAGTGGACAGCAAAAACCGCAGTACAACAGTGAAGAAACAGTCAAGTATGCACCACAAGCACAGGCTAAATCTAGACCGGAGTGTTTCTCCTTAAATATTTGTGGGTGAGTGTAAGCCACTCCCACTAATCACCTCTTCCCTAACACCAGTATGTGCCACAAGCACAGGCTCCCATCTGGCAAAAGGTTCTGTAGCACATGGGCCTTCACTGCCAGAACAGGAAACAGTTTCTTTCGTCAGGCCATCAGACTCCTCAATAACAACTAAATCAACAACTGTACACACACACACACACACACACACACCCCACCGACCTGTACTTCCTCCTCCCAGACCTAACACAATTCATCAACGCACTGAATTATTTTGCTTTAAAAAACGTACACCTCAGCTGCCGCTGTAAGCACCGTTTATTTATTCTATACTGCATTCTCTTTCCTGATGATGCTATTATTTGCACAATTCTTATCTACTGCTGTTCCACTAATCATTCATAAGTCTTGTGACTAGTCCCTTTGTTTTTCTTGCACTCTCTTTCTTGCTCTCTTTACACTTTGTGGGGGTATTTTTCCTGTAAAAGTTCAGTTTTTGTTCTAATGTTGCACCATGGACCCTGAGGAACGTAGTTTCATTTCATTGTGTACTTTATGTATGGCTGAAATGACAATAAACCTACTTGACTGGACTTGGCAGGACTGTTATATCATCATCTGTCTTATTTGTGATAAAAACAGATGACTTGTGTTTGCGCAGACTGATGAGACGTCCACCAGGTAAAGCAGACGTTGTTCCAGAACTGCCCCTTTTCAGTATTAGCAGGGTTGATGTTTATAGTTGTTCAGCGATGGTCATCAAGTTCAAGTGCCCTGAGGATTTGTTTACAGCCAGAGACAAGTGATGTGGATACCTGAGGTACGCTCTCCATGGTGTTTTCTGGAAAACCAATGTTGACTTCTACATACCCCAAATTTGGAACACACTGACCATTAGCACCCCCACCATAAATAAGATGAAAAGACTGGATTGGCTGCTCTAGCAAGTGTTCTTTGTAATGAAGCAGGTATTGTGTCCATCTAAGACCTGATGTCAAGAAGACAGAGTTTGCTCCTTAAACAGTCACATTTTTGTCTATTTGCCTTTTTGATATTTTAGATTTTGGAGTGGTAAATCACATTTCACTGATGGATCAGTCTCTGTTTGGTCAAGGCCAGTAGGGTGAAGGCTGATGTTCATACCACAGCTTACAAACACATTTTAGACAATTATTAGCCTGAGTACTGTTTGAGTAAGACCCTTTCCCATTCCATGGTTGTGCCACTGTGTAAAAAGTGAGGTCTATAAAAACCTGCTTTCAGGGATTTGCTGTGGAGGAACTCCAGTGGATTCCTGAGCTCAACCCAACTTAACACCTTTGGATGAACTGGAACATCAACAGTGGACCAGGCCATCTTGTCCAACATCAGTGTCTGACCCCACAAATGCTCTTTTGAATAAATGGGAACAAATTCCTACAGACACTCCAACACCTTGTTGAAAATCTTCGCAGAAGAGTGGAGGCTCTGAAAACCTGGCACAAGAAAACCTGGGGTAGCACATCCTGCACATTTTAGTATTTTTCGTGCTCAAACACACCCACTTCAGCTCAGCCAACAGGAGAACAGGGAACACGGCTGCAGAAGGTCTGCTGTGTACCCTGTTTCTTACAGAAATACTTGACACACTTGAGAAGAACTCAACACACAAGGAGAACGATTACGCTACTACAAAACACAAAGAAACCACTCTACCACTCAACTGTCGTCTATGTTGAAACTGGGTCTCTGATGTCATGGGACTCGTCCATTTGTTTCTACTAGCAAACAAAAGAAATACAGCGCGCCCTGCCTTTTAAAAATCAATACTAACTTGAATTCTGCATAGTGTAGAAATACAGAAGAAAGCCTTGACCTTCCAGACTCGCCCACCTGATTTCCTTAGAAGTTGTTTTTTTGATGACAGCAATTTAGAAACATCACGAACCCACGTCGAAGGTCCTGCCACAGGGTTAAGGTGCAGTTCTGGAGATCTTCTGGTCTGGAGACCCAACCAATGTAAACATTCTAATACAGTATCAAAATGTTAAAAAAATTCCATCGTCCTCAATTCTATCGTCAGCGATCAAAGGTAGACATCTGGGTGTGGCCAATCAGAGTAAAGGGGATGGAAAGGGGCAGGGCTTCCCTTATGGACACAACGCTCGACCGTAAAGGCCTTGTCTTGGGCACCCCTGCTGGAAGAGACGCCGCTTTACCAGAATAATCTTGGCTACATAGAAAAAAAACCACACCAGATTATTTTTTAATGAGATTTATTTAACATGCCAAAAGTTTCTCCTCTTGTGAGAATATCTGCTGCAGTCATGACAGCTACGGCACGTTAAAGACTCGTCTAGCTAACGGCTACGCCAGCCAGACACCGAGACTGAAAAAAAAAGTTTTTTCTGGACAAAGGAGAAAAAAACAACCAGCTACAAACCACGCCCATCTCTCTCTCTCCCTCTCTCTCTCTCTCTCTCACACACACACAAGGCGGAGACGATCTTTAACATTAATTTAGATTGTGTGCTGTTGCTGATTCCTGCCCCTTTCCCCTGATTGGTCAGTTGGAGATGTGTATATATATATATATATATAATATGTAGCCTGGAGACTTTTAATGGTCTTTTTCTCAGTATTGTGCATCCCTGTTACGTAATTATTTGTGGGGCGGCGAGAGGGGCACTAATTTAAAGCGAGTAGTGTGCTGCGAACAGGGAGATATAAGGGCACCTGGGTTCCTGGTGTACGGTGTAAGTTTTAAGTTTTACTGCTCTTAGCTTAGCGTGTGGTGTGCTAGCAGGTTAGCGGCTATCAGACAGAACTATGTCGAACTTTTCACACTGGGTGGAGAGGTAGGTTCCCAGACACATCTTCTGTATGATTTTGGGTTTTGGGTTGTCCGGTTAATAATGTGCATTCTGTCTTTGGCCAGTGTTTTGCTTTATAGCTGTCGTTAGGGGAGAGTTGTTAGCTGCAGAGCGGTGCCTACACAAATCCTGGCTACATATTACTACAATAAGTATGTTGGAAACACGTTATGAGTCACTGTCTTTATGAGTCACTGTCTTTGAGTAACCTCCTTTGTGTGAAGTGTAACTGCTTTAGTGGGTTTTAGTCAGGGACTGTGTGTGTTTTATGATTAGCATGGTCTAGCATGCTAGGGCCGTTAGCACTTTCTGCTACCTATTGTGGTGTTTGAGTGTGCGACAAAGCTATGGACTTACTACATGAAATGTATAATAATGAGAAATGATGATCATGTATGATGGATCATAAATCATTTGTTTGTTTTGTTTGTTTTAGAGCCCCACTGGCTGTGGCTGCTGTTCTCTATATGCTGTTTGTGTGAATGCTGTTCTTAATAATTTTTGTATTTGATTTGGCCATCTAACCTGTGGGCTATATGCTTGGTGTGATGAGATACTGTTAGCTACAGGTTAGAGGAATTTTTTTTTCCTTTCTTTCTTTGTTGTCTTCCTCTTGCCTTTAGCTAGCTGTGTATTGAACTGGTCTCCATCAATTGTAAAGCACTTGATGACTGAATTTTTGAATATTTTTCAGTAATTATTAGAATATTGAATTGCAGTGTATGTGGTTTGATCCCCAGCGTATTTTAAGAGTGTATGTTCACCTGTCGGTTGAGACCTAGTTTCTATAAGGGCTCATCTTAATGGCTCAACTGGCTCAGACCTGGTAGCTTAATGGGCTTGTATTGTGTGATTAATGTATTTATCTATTGATTGACCATTCCATATAACCCCTTCAGAGTTATTTAATAAAGATTATATTTCTGTAAGACCTGTGCTTCTCCATAATTGGCGCGAAGTTCCCCCTGCTCTCATACACAGTGACTTTATATAGGGGGTGGCGTACTCAGCTGTCCGTTAGTGGGGGCTGCGTATGTATGTATGAGCGTATGTCTCCATTGATATGTTTTCTTTTTCATATTTGTATTTTTATTAGATTCATTTAGACTTGTTCTTGTATCTGTATGTCAGTGCAATTGTAACATAAGGGATTTCCTCCAGGATCGATAAAGTTGTGTGATTCTGACTCCACCACTGGGTGACAATTTCATAATGAATTCCCCACAAAATAAATAAATAAATAAAAACACATTTTTAAAAAGTGTTTCACAATTACTACCTTTTTTCCTTTTCCTGAAATGTGTTACACGTTTTTTTCTCCTGACAGCGACAAAACATACATGAACACCACACACACATCAGTGTGCACATGGGTTTACATGTATACACACACCGATCAGCCACAGCATTAAAGCCGCTGCAGGTGAAGAACCCTGAAGATCTGGTTCCAGTGGGGGAGCAGGGATATATTTTTAGTCGGTTCTTGAAGTCAATTTTGTAAAAATTGAACATCAACACAGCAGGTCTTGTGGGGGGTTCCTGGTGTTCAGTGGTCAGAACCTACCAAAAGTGCTCCAAGGAAGGAAAACCAAAGAACCAGCTAATGGTCCTGGACTCGCGAGGTTCTCTGATGGACATGGGGGATGAAGACCAACCCATCTGGTTCTGATCCACAGAAGAACAAACTGCTGAAGAAGTTCCTGCTGCTCTTATAGAAAGGGGTCAGAACACACAGTGCAGCGCCCCCTGCTGGATATGGGGCTGTGTAGCTGCAGACCGGTCAGAGAGCCCATGCTGACCCCTTTCCTCTGCTGAAAGATCCTACAGTGAACATCAGAACTGGACCCTGAAGTGATGGGAGAAGGTGTGGACCAGGAAGCACTATGTGAAGAAGGCTCTAGGATACTCTAGATGTTCTGCTGGAGATATTTGTATATGATCTGTTTCGAAGCCTGCACATGATCTTTTTGCTCCCTTCTACAGGTGTAGAAGATTTGAGATAATGAGTGAATGAACTGTTACTCAGAACTATTTGTCCTGAATTGGGAAGAGCGGCTCTTTTGCTTCAAAGCACTTCTTTCTCTCCAAAACCATCCCTGATCTGAATTCAGGATCTCGTTAAATCTAAAAGATACAAATGAGTGAGCTCTGATATGAGGCAAAAACCAAACAGAAACAGAAATCCAGAACAAGTCCATTTTAATATTCATTTTATTGACAGACCATTTCTACAGTCCTCCACTTCACTACAGCAATGTGATGTTAAAAACTGATGTGTCAGTTAAATACTGCACATCTCTTTATGATGCAAAGGTGAAAGAGACTACTTTTACAGACTACAAGAAATGATTCTTGGACTTTAACATTGTGCACCTAATTTTGTGTTCCGTCTTCCATAAAGGCCTGGTCTGGTAGGTTCTAGTCCTGCGGGTCCTCACAGGTTGTTCTCTGGCACTACCAGAACATTGCCATGTACTTTAAACTCCATGATGTTCCAGTTGAGCACATTTGCGGCCGGTCCCAGCCACACCTTATCGCTGAAGTTCTTAATCTGATCTCCGGTCAGCACATAATCCCACATGTTCACGTCTGAAATCTCACCCACAAAACTCTGTTTTTCTTCAAAATCACCCACGAAACTGTCAGGGTCCTGACCCACGAGCACAACGCCACCAGCTTGGACCACGTGGTTCTTCTTGTGCTGCGGTACCCGTCCACCCAGAGAGCGGCCAGGCCTGTGCTGGAATCCCAGGTAAGACACAGGTTTGTGTGGAAGGCGGTGAGTGGTGGGAGGTCAAATGCGGTGAATTCTGAGCTGCTCCTCAAGTACAAGGTGATTTTGCTTTTCTCCCACCACATGTTAAGCTCGTCGTTGTCTTTGGTGCGGTAAGCGAAGATGATGGTCTCACGGCCCTTCTGGTTCACAACATCTGGGTCCACGGACAGACGCAGACACAGAGTAAAGGCCTTCAGATTGAGGGGCTTGAGGGGCGTGAACTCCACGTAGGCGGAGTTCGACTCTTCCGGGAAAAGCAACAAGTTGTCTCGTGGGCATACTGAAGGACACACAAATATAATTCACACTTGAAATACATTTTCATTTTTAATATAAAAGTAGTCATCCCTGGGACCTGGAACCCAAACCCAAATCACAGCTCATCCCAGACCAGTCACCTGAAAGGACCCTGCAGTTTCAGTTCAAATGTTTGGATCTGTTTTGATTAATGAGAGAGGACAATAGCTTGGAGGACTGGTAGTGGCTTTACTGGGTTTTAAAATTAGTGATATTTGTCATCTCAGTGACTGTCCTATGGAATAAGGGTGAATATCCCAAAGATGTTTTTGGAACTCAGGGGAACACTTCATGATGTCAAGACTCTTTAACAAATCTACCTCAAAGACCTTATACTGGCTTATTCTATTGAACTGATCTTCTAAACCAAAACGTGGCAACTGGCTGGTGATTTTCATGCCTTTAATCAGAACACCCACCTTTAACCTTTAAGTCTTGTTCCTCTGGGCAAGGAGGCAGCCTGGCTTTAATACTCAGTAACAAATTACATCATTTTAACTTATTTCTAATTCACTTCTAGTCATATTTCCTGGGTGCTAACTTAGACTATCGGTCTTAGACCTCCATTTACTGGTGTGCATTTAAACATAGTCAGAGTGGGTAGTATTTAACCACAAACTACAAGAAGCAGTGGATAATAGCCCAAAATAAGATATAAGATATAAAATAAGATATAAGATATATAAAAATATTGCTAAATAAAATGTTTTTGGTTTGTCTTTGGAAAAGTAAATCTCTTGGCTAAAGGGAAAAAAAAGCACAAGTGCACCCTCTACTGGCATCAAGACTCTTCTTTTGGGCACCTAAGGGGTGAAGTAAAATCCTGAGACCCTCACTATCTTCGTATGGTGTCTTCAACATGCACCTCCTGAATGCCGAGTTCTTTCCACTCCTCTGGCAGAGAGAAAACACCAGGAGCCCTGAGGATGTGAGCTCAGCCCTCTGCTGTTCACACTGCTGACTGTACAGCAACAAACAGCTCAAAGCACATTGAGTTCACTGGTGACACGTCCGCAGTGGGTTTGATCAGTGGGAACGAAGAGGCAGCGAACAGAGAGGCGGAGTGATGGCTCACGTACTGGTGCAGAGCCAACAACCTTTCCCTGAACATGGACAAAACAAAAGAGATGGTTGCTGACTTCAGGAGAGTGCAACGTGATCACTCCCCGCTGAGCATCAGCGGCTCCTCGGTGGAGATCGTCCAGGGCACCAAGTTCCTTGGTGTTCACATCACAGAAAACCTCACTTGGACCCTCAACACCAGCTCCATCACCAAGAAGTTCCAGCAGCGTCTCTACTTCCTGCGGAGACTGAGGAGAGCACACCTTCCTCCCCCGATCCTCACCATGTTCTACAGAGGGACCAGAGCATTCTCTGTAGCTGCATCACAGCCTGGAATGAGAATTGTTCCATTTTGGATCGCAAGACCCTACAGATGAGAGTGAGGACGGCTGAGAAGATCATCAGGGTCACTCTTCCCTCTGTCACAGACAGTTACATCACATACCACTCACACACACTATCTTCTCCCCCACACACCTCTCACAGACCCCTCACACACTCTTCTCCCTCCTCACGTCTGGCAAAAGGTTCTTCACTGCAAGAACAGAAACAGGTTTCTTACCTCAGGCCATCAGACTCCTCAATCAGAACTAAATCAAAAACTGTACCCACACACTAACACTCCACTTACCTGTACATCCTCCTCCTCGTCCTAACACAATTCATAAACACACTGAATTATTCTGCTTTAAACAACTTATACCCCAACTGTCGCTGTAAGCACTGTTTATTTATTGTATGCTGCTTCTTGATCGCTGTTCCACTAATCAAATATACAAGTCCTGTAACTTGTCTGGTCCTGTTTGTTGCTCTTTTGGGTTTTTTTTCCCTGTTGTGTAGTCTTGTGAAGGTTCGATTTTTGTTCTTGAATTGCATCGTGGACCCTGACGAATGTTATTTCATTTCACTGTGTACTTTATGGATGAAATTACAATAAACCTACTTGACTGGACTTGGCAAGACTGTTATATCATCATCTGTCTTATTTGTGATACAAACAGATGACTTGTGTTTGTGCAGACTGATGAGAATTCCACCAGGTAAAGCAGACGTTGCTCCAGAACTGCCCCTTTTCAGGATTAGCATGGTAAATGTTGATAGTAGTTCAGCGATGGTCATCCTTCTCCTAAGTTCAAGTGCCCTGAGGATTTGTTGACAAGTGAAGAGGATACCTGAGGTTCAGTGTCCATGGCGTCTTCTTCTTGATGTGTTTCTGGAGTGGTAAATCACATTTCACTGATGGGTCAGTCTCTGTTTGGTCAAGGCCAGGAGACGAGTGATGTTCACACCACAGCCTACAAACACATTTTATCTGCTTCTAAGTCTGTGGAACAGTTTGAGTAAGACTCTTTCCCATTCCACGATTGTGCCCCTGTGTAAAAAGTGAGGTCTATAAAAACATGCTTTCAGGGGTTTGCTGTGGAGGAACTCCAGTGGATCGAACTCCAGTGGACTCCTGACCTCAACCCAATTTAACACCATTGGGATTAAGTGGAACATCAACAGTGGACCAGGCCATCTTGTCCAACATCAGTCACTGAGGCCCTGAGCAAGGCCCCTAACACCAAGTTGCTCCAGGGAGACTGTCCCCTGTAATTAGGGAATGGAAGTTGCTTTGGACAAAATGCTGTAAATGTGGAAAATCTTCCCAGAAGAGTCTCTGAGGTACCCCACCAGACACAAGAGAACCTGGGGAATCCCATCCTGCACATTTTAGCGTCAATACGTGCCAGTAATCATGAACCCCAGCACAAGGAACTGGAGTGGACTTAAAGACTTCTGAAAAGGAAATAAGTAAGTAGGTAAGTGAAGTTTATTTATATAGAACTTTTCTCAGAAAAGTTTTACAAAGCGCTGTACAAAACAAAAAAGCAGAATAAAGACAGAATGTAGCAGAAATGCTCAACACACAAGAAGGACTGCTCCACTACAAAACCCAAAGAAACCAATATACCACACAGCAGTTCCTCACAAACTGTCTTTATCTATGTTGAAACTGGGTCTCTGATATTAGGGGACTCGTCCATTTCTATCAACAGGCAAACAAAAATAATACAGTGCGCCCTGCCTTTTAAAAATCAATATTAAGTTTAACGATGTGATAGAAATACAAAAGCCTTGACCTTCCAGACACGCCCACCTGATTTCCATATAAGTAGTTGTTTTTTGTGATGACAGCAATTTAGAAACATCACGAACCCACGTCGAAGGTCCCGCCACAGGGTTAAGGTGCAGTTCTGGAGATCTTCTGGTCTGGAGACCCAACCAATGTAAACATTTTAATACAGTATCAAAATTAACAAACATTCCATTGTCCTCAACTCTATCGTCAGCGATCAAAGGTAGACATCTGGGTGCGGCCAATCAGAGTAAAGGGGATGGAAAGGAGCTTATTTTAAATTAGGAATAAAACTGGGCTTATTTTAAATTAGGAATTAGAAGGGTTTGCGGTGAACAGCTATATAATTTATTACTAACAAACATAATTATACCTTTGTAGAATCTTAAAATAATAGAAAAAATGCTCGACCCTAAAGGCCTTGTCTTGGGTGCCCCTGTCGGAAGAGACACGAGCTGTATCAGGATTATCTTTGCTACATAGAAAAAAAAACACACCAGAGTATTTTTTTTTTTTTTAGAAAAAATAAGATTTATTTAACATGCCAAATGTTTCTCCTCTTGTGAGAATATCTGCTGCAGTCATGGACAGCTACGGCGCGTTAAAGACTCGTCTAGCTAACGGCTACGCCAGCCTCTCTAAACCGGACACCGAGACTGAAAAAAATGTTTTTCTGGACAAAGGAGAAAAACAAAACTAAAAAGTGAAGCATCTAATACAGGATAACCAAACTTTACCAACTACAAACCAACCAGCTACAAACCACACCCTTCTCTCTCTTTCTCTCTCTCTCTCACACACACACACACACACTCTCTCTCTCTCACACACACGGCAGAGGTACGATCTTTAACATGAATTTAGATTGCATGCTGTTGCTGATTCCTGCCCCTTTCCCCTGATTGGTCAGTTGGAGTTCCACTGCAGTGTGATTGGCAACCTTGTGAGGTACGGCAATTCAAAGAACATACACACATATACACACATACATACATATACACACATACATACATATACACACATACATACATACATACATACATATATATATATATGTATGTGTGTGTGTGTGGAGTGTGTGTATATACATATTTATCTGTGGGTATACATGTTCCTACTGGAATAAAAGCTTATATCTCCATTGATTTGGTTTTTATTTGTATTTTTATTGTAATTACTTTAGATTTTATATTGTTCTTGTCTCTGTGCAGTCGTAACATAGGAACTGACTCCAGTCACTCCACTGGGGACAATTTCATGATGAATGCACCAATAAAACGGCCCACTAAAAAATAATAAATTTAAACACTTCACAATGACTATATTTTTCCCTCTTCCTGAAATGCATGTTTTGGAGATAAAAGGTTTTTCTCCCAACAGCAACAAAACATACATGAACACCACACGCACATCAGTGTGCATGCAGGCTACACATTTACATGTATACACACACCGATCAGCCACAACATTAAAGCCACTGCAGGTGAAGAACCCTGAAGATCTGGTTCCAGTGTCTCCTGTCGAGCGGGGGGGTGGGGGTGGGGGTGGGGGGGGTTGTCAGTGAAGTTAGTTCTTGAAATCGATGTTGGAAAAATGGACGAAAAGGATCTGAGACACTTTGACAAGAACCAAACTGTGAGGATTGAACATTTCCAACACGGCAGGTCTTGCAGAGGTTCCTGGTGTTCAGTGGTCAGAACCTACCAAAAGTGCGCCAAGGAAGGTGAACGGGAGAACCGGTGACAGGGTCCTGAACCCCCGAGGTTCTCTGATGGTTGTGGGGAGAGAAGACCAGCCTGTCTGGTTCTAATCCACAGAAGATCTGCTAGAGAACAAACTGCTGAAGAAGTTCCTGCTGCTCTGATAGAAAGGGGTCAGAACACACAGTGCAGCGCCCCCTGCAGAGAGCCCATGCTGACGCCATCCACCCCTGAAACCTCCTACAGAGAACATCAGAACCGGACCATGGAGTGATGTGAGAAGGTGTGGACCAGGAAGCACTATGGGAAGATGGCTCTAGGATACTCTTAGAGATGTTCTACTGAAGAACCTTGGGTACTGCATTCATGTGGACGTTCCTTTGACTCCTAAACACTGCAGACCAAGTCCCCCCTTCATGGAGACGCTGGTCCTGATGGCAGTTCCTCTTTCAGCAGGACGACCCCCCCCACACACACTGAAGACACTGTTCAGAAACCATTTGAAGAACATCACAAAGAGCTCAAGGTTCCTCCGGATTCTCCAGATCTCAATTGGATCGAGCTTCTGTGGGACAAACCAGTCCGAACCGCCTCCCAACTCACAGGACTTAAAGGATCTGCTGCAGTACCACAGACCTTCAGAGGTTCTAGTGGAGTCCAGACCTTGACAGGTCAGAGCAAGAGGAGGACCAACAATATTAAGACAGGTTTTAATGTTATGGCTGACTGGTTTGTTTACACTCTACAGCTGGAAGAGACACGCACACGCACACGCACACGCACACGCACACGCACACGCACAAAATACAATTTAGCCAGCATCTGAAACCACTTACATCAATCTTAACCTACTAACCCTCTACTTGTGTAATATCTGCATAATAAACACACACACACACACACACACACACTAAAATGGACAAGACAAAGAGTTTCCCATGTTTTTTTTCTCTTAAATCATCTGAAAGTTCATCTTTTTCTTTAATTTGGTGGCTTTTACAGCATCATCCAGAACCCATGGATTTATCTGGCAAGATTTGTAGTAGGCAAAAACAATTTTAATAGTTCTGCAGTGACCTTTGAGAGAGAAAGAGAGGACTGTGTGTCCCTGTGTGTGTGTGTGTGTCCGAGTCCTTGTGTGTATGTGTGTTTGTGTGTGTGTGTGAGAGAGGGAGAGAGAGAGACAGAGGAAGAAGCAGTGTTAAATGGTCATTAATTTGTTTTCTGGTGGCCAAATAAACTATGTACTATAAACCTTAATCCAGTTCACACTGAGAAAACATTACATCAGGAAGGAGAGAGAGAGAGAGAGAGAGAGAGAGAGAGAGAGAGAGAGAGAGAGAGAGAGAGAGAGAGAGAGAGAGAG
>JBBIGA010061491.1:0-12431 GCA_037576975.1 Alestes dentex
AAACCCACGCGGTCACGGGGAGAACATGCAAACTCCACACAGAAAGACCCTGCGCCCAACCCTGGAGTCGAACCCAGGACCTTCTTGCTGTGAGGCAACAGCGCTAACTTAAAATAACTTTGGTTCTACGTGACATAGGAACACCAGACAAAGCTTAGCATGATGTCTGAGATCACACGCATCAACCTAAACCAGAGGAACTTCTGTTTTGCTGTTGTTACGATGTCAGTGTACCATTTATGGGCTGCCGACATGGATCTGTGCTGCTTGCATTCTATGGGTCAAAGAACTATCCACTAAAAGGTTCCAAAAAGGTTCTTATATGTTGATGTTCACTGAAAAAATGTGGAAAGAGTGGAAAACTGTTAGTCCCATGTGTTTTCATGCTTTTCAACTCAAAAGTCCTCATGTCAGCTCCACCCGGTCAGAAAAATAGGTTAGTTTCATAGCAGGTACTGAATCATTTTTGGTAGTTACTGAAGAAATAAAGCTTTTGAAGCGTTTCTTGACCATTTTCCAACCTCTCTTTATCCCTTAGAATTAAACAGGCTTTATTTCCTTTGGCAATGTGCCTTTAAGTATGATATATGGAAATGACCTCTGTTCCATCTGTCCAGTTGAGCCTCATTCAAAAAGCAGAATTAAAATGCTACTCATAAGTGAATGGGTGGGGCTAAACTGTTGGACGCATACATGTAAAAAGAAACAATAATCCATTTAATCTCAAATTCAGTATGCATACTATGTGGACTAGGGAGTGAATAGTACATTTTGAAACTTAGTTTACATACTACACAGTGAACACTAGTTTCAAAAATGTATTTTCCATGATATGGGCACTTTAACAATTTGATTATAAGCTTACAGTTTGAGGGAAATGCTATAAGGACATAGAAGTCAGGCATATTCAACATGCACGGTTTTATAGCTTAGCTTTAGTGATAGTATTGAATCAAAAGCAATCACATCTAAAATGAATTTTGAAAGTGGCCTGTTCCACACAGAAGTGTGGTTTTCAGAATAACGTTGAGCTGAGTTAATGCACATCAGAGTACTTCAAATTTCTGCAGCCAGAACAAACCAAAAGTCCATTGTAAAGTCAGCAAAAACCATTTTAAAACAAGTGCCTGGTTTCTATAGTATATGTGTTTCAGTGGGTTTCAGTGGGTTTTCTGTTCAGAGGAATGTGTCAAAATGACAGTTGGATTTTACTGATCAAAAAATGCAACAGGCTGAAAACTGCAGAATTGCTGAGTACTCCTTTAGATATGCATTCCCACGGAAAATACTATTAATTTCATAAAGTTTTGCATTGGGTGCAGCTTTGTGCACATTTCAGTGACTATTATTTTAATATTCATAATTCATAAAATGGGTAGTGGGGAAATCTCTACCCCATGTAGAGAAGAAAACAGTGACAGTCACAGTGATGATGTTTCCTTGATGTTACCTGACTCTCCAAGTCACTTGATTCTACTAGCCTTTCTATGTTTAGCTAGCAATGCTAATTTCCAGTAGCACCCTTGTGAAAATTTGCTACGTTTTTAGCACCAAGCTAACAATGCTGTATGTCCACATTCAGTGCCATTTCTAGCGTAAACACAGACATGAGAAGCTTTTAACAGGCAATGCAAGAAACACATTCTTTACACTGCGATTTCTTCTGGAAACATCTGAACGTGAAATATGGTGGCCTTGAATTTTAAGTGTTTTATAATCAGTCTTTTTGTCTAACAGAAAGTCACTGGAGTTCATCCCTAGTACTTCTACTCTGCTCTGTCTGAAATTCGCTGTTTGAGAAGAAGGGGGTGAATATAAAGTTCACATTTAATTAACGTGAGATATGAACCTGTCTCAGTCAACAACTCACTCGGGAGGCCCAGAGACAATTAATTACCTCCTTAATTAATCCTTTTCAGTTAACATCTCCTTGAAATGAATGTCTGTCTGCTGGACGGACCCCTTGACCGTACCCAGCCTGCACCGCAGGTGGCAGTTATTTAAAGGCAAACACCATAAAGATGAATGGTCATATGAAAGCGTGCTGAGTTATGAGGTGGTGAGATGATGTGCACGCTTTGGTGCTTGGAGCCCTGGATAGTATTTAGCCCCTGTAGCTATAAGCTCATATCCCTTTCACTTATTTCAGTGGATGTCCCAGCTGTGCTTTTGGAAAGGTGGAAGGACAAACACACAGCATTACATTCATCTTTCTCTCTGTCTTTCTCTCTCTCTCTCTCTCACCTTCTTCCTCCTTGTCCTTTTTTCTATTGACTGGAGCACTCTTTCAGTTTCCCTTTAACTTCTCCCACCTCTCTCTCTCTCTCTCTCTCTCTCTCTCTCTCTGTCTCACTCTTTCTCTCTTTCTCTCTCTGTCTCTGTGCTATATTGGAAACCTTGCCTGTCTGGGCTGAGTACTTAGTTGGCAGTGGTGACGGCTCCACTGGTTGTTATACGAGCATTAGCAGTGTGTGTGTGTGTGTGTGTGTGTGTGTGTGTGTGCATGTGCATGTGTGCGTTGGGCAAAATGTCCTGCAGCGGAATGCAGACTGACCCGTCAGCACAACTAATGGGAGAATGTGATACACACTCCTCCTGCAACAGAAATAACGCTGCATACACACACACACACACACACACACACACACACGCACACATGCAGAAAGACAGAAATGACAAATCGTGATGCAGAAATATCAGGGGGCAGGACCCTGCTAGACAGCTTGTCAGACAAACACAGTAACCAGACAGGACTAGAGATGGACCAAAAGGAATAATTAAGCCAAAAAAGGGCTGGAAGGAAAAGCAGAAGTGAGCCCTGAGATGACCCCACCACAAAACACCAAACACCTCAGAGATTTATTTGAGACACTACATCGCAGAATGTATAGAAGGAATGACCTGGCAGCGAGCACCTAGACTTTTCACACTGCCAGCAAAGCAAACTGCTCATCACAAGGGTTTTCATTTCATACTTAAGTACTAATCACTAAAAACAGTTGATGATTAGTACTAAATAATACAAATATTTTTCTTTAAATGACCTTGAATAAGAAAATACATATTATGGGAAAACTCCTGGCAGTTATACCCCTCGGCTCTGCCCTTTCTACCTTTCTACCAGCCAGTATTCTCGACTTACACTCTTTACGGTTATAATTTGTGCCCTGTAAACTGAGAAACTAACTCTGTTTTCTGCTTGTCTCCCATAACTTTCTTTGGACTATATTTTCCATAAGGAAATGTCTAGCCTGACTGATTGTCATTGGTGCTTCAGGTCACCACTTCATCTCTGATCTGCAATTGCTGGGGTCCCTTGCCCAAGTGTCCTCGACTGGTTTGGATGCTTTCGACTCCCCACATGCTCCTCCCCCATTCAAGCGCAGCTGCTGTTCAAAATCTTTGCGATTGTTGGTTCCTGGTACTGAGGACTAGAGATTCTCAAACTACTCCTCACATAGACCCCAACAAAAACTACTACTACTCACTCTACTGTTCCTACTGTGTTAGCCGTGGACTGTCAGCTGTTAATCAATGATTAAATCTGTACACGAAGGCCTTCTATTGTCTATAGAGACTCTCTTTCTCACTCTCTGGGTTGGTCAGAGGAGGATGGGTTCCCCTCTTTGAGTCCTGGTTTCTCCTGAGGTTTCCTCCTCCAGTTTCAGGGATTTTTTCCTCACCTTACTGGGAGATCAGGATTCTGTAAAGCTGCATTGTGACAACAATTGTAAAAAGTAGTAAAATAAAGTCGAAGTAAATTGAATTGAAAACCTTCAAACACAACTATCTACCTAGTGTTATACTGTGCCAGCTACTCATCTTTTCTGAGTTTTAACCTCTTTTTATCCATCAAACTGACTGAAGAATGATATGTCTTTAAGGTCCCTTCAGCTCAGAGAGGAAACCATCTTAATTGGACAGTAAACATGAGTGTTGGCATGAAAAGCGCGATTTGAAATGACAGCCGGCCTCAGGGTTGACATATATCATGATGACTGACAAAAATGGCCAGACTGCACCCATTTTCTCACTCAAAGTTCCATACTTTCAGACAGAGATTCATTTGTGAAGTTTCTGGATGCAAAATTCACCAGTTGATTATGATGTCAGCTTTATTTAGATGCTTTAAATGGTTTGCGAGGCTCATTATAGTTTCAGAGGGTGGTGTAAATACCAAGCACAGGCCTTTTGCACATAATTGCTGTTTAAATATCTGCATTTTAACTGCAAGGCTGCATCTGTTTATTTAATATACCTTGGAGAAAATGTAATGCTATAATGAAAAGAAGCTACATTTGTTTCTAATGTGCCGCTCTAACGATTGTTCGGTTGTTTTAGTGATTTTTACAGCTTCTTGGTATTCAAAGTTTTCATGACTAAACACACTACCAGCTGACCTATAGAAGGACCTGCATTATATTTCCATAGATAGCTCTGTTTAGATTTTCCATTATTGTTGCATGTTGAATTTAATTATACAATAGAAAATACCTTTGTAATCAGAATGCATATGTTCTTGCTGACAAATCCATTCTTAGAATGATCATTATTCTGGAGAAGGAAATAAACAATTTTTTATTCTACCCAAAGTTAAAGTGTCTAGTTCTATTCACTAGCTAGGTCTCCACCAATCACACTGGCAGGGTTAAGGCTAACAGATATGTCTTCTAAGACAAAAGAAGCAACAACACTGGCTGCTGCTAAGATAACAGCACTGAACGGCTCAACATATTTGGAGGATAACACTAACTTCCTTTTACAATAGACGTCCACACTGGCTAGCATTGGGCAGAGTTATGAAGGCGCTTTGGATAAAAGCATCTGCTAAATGCCGCAAATGTAATTGGTAGACAGATGGCTGTGGCATCACTGGATCAGTCTCCCAATGGGGGGGCCAATGATTAGATGGTTGCCACTCAGGAACCCTAGAAAAAAAAATTCTTAACTTATAATGAAAGTTAATATAAAACAATATTTTTCCAAACCATGTTGGACCATTTCTATTATACGTAATTCCCATCTGTTCTGAAAAGCGCATCTATCCTAAGAGTTCAGTGGTATTTTCAAACAATAGCTAGTCCATCTTTAGTAAATGCCTTTACACCTGAATGTAATGTAACACACATCAGTCTTTACATGTCCCTGTTTTTGTGATTCCATGTTCAGTACGTAAAGCCCAGTAATATTCAATTAAAGTAAAGAGAACATACAGCTTAACACCTCACTCTTCAGTTCTGTTATTCAGTTATTTATTTTAATGGCTATTGTTCAGCAATACCACAAATGACTACGCTCTGATATTCATATGAAAGCAGTTATTAGAGTGAGCAGTGGAAATCTGCCCCCTCCCACGGTTTCTTGCAGTTGCAGGAGAATAAAAAGACTGCCTTCTAACTAACTTATAAATGATTCCTGAGGGAGGTGGAGAAAGACAGAATGTTTCGTCGTTTGACTGCTAGTTTTCTTTAATGATGAATGACTTTGGTCTAATCTTTAAAACCTTCAGACCTCTAAAAGGCCTCACATCTCATTCTTCTCACTGCGTACATTAAAAAAGACAAAAAAAACCCAAACAAAAAACCCCCAGAAATACACAGAAACAAACAGTGAGCGACTTCAAATATACACATTTATACACATGCTAGGATAAATGTTCATTGTGCATTTGATGCAGATTAAGGACAAATAGACAGGTACGGGCGGTCGGAGTTGCTTAAAGACACTTCCGTTCCATCTTCTGCTCCATGAAAGTGTCCAAAGATGAGGACCATCCGTGTCTTGAAGAGGCTGTAGATTTAGCCCTCGTTTTGAAGTTCTCCTTTCTAGGCCATGTTACGAAGAGTGCCAAGGAAGAATTTGGGACACGGTGCCCTCTTTCAGGTCAAACGCAACTCATGCCAGTCGACCTGGCAGTAGATACTGAGGCTTTGAATTACTGGGCCGTGTTCCATAACTGACCATCTTTCCTTCGTTCCTCCTCATGGAAGTATGTATTAGAGATGGCACGATACCATGTTAGCGTTTATGATATCGATACTGAAAGTTTGAATACAAGACAATATCGATCCCCGTCTGATCTGATTAAAACAAGCTATTGTTAAGGTTTAATTTTGAAACACATTTAAAATGACCATCCAGCATTGCAGTTCCCACACATACCTTTTGCTGAACAACCTCTTTTTGCTCTTTTTGTTTCATTTTTGCATTTGGCTACACATGGCTACTACTGTAATCAGATTCGGGAGCTCAGGAAAAGTAGGGGTGGAATTAGGACGATTCCAAAGGGCCCCTGGAGAGGCCCACAAAGTCTTTTATTACATATGATGTTTGACTTCAGTTATTAAAATAATAATTACTTGTTGTTGATATAGTGCCTGTAGCAATGCCTCTTGTATTTGACACTCCTCTACTGGGCCGCTTTGAGTGAACCCTTTGTGGTTTAGCCCGGTCATGGTCTGTTAGAAGAATGAGACTTTTGCTCCAAGCATCCCGCCAATAACAACTAAAAAAATGGCAGCAAAAATGTAGAAAACAAGATTTACAAAAAGATTTTTCAAGATGTACTGGAGCTGTTAAGAGAGGAAAGTGCAGATATAAATAAGCTGTCTGAACAAACACCCATGTCCTACTGCAAATTTACCGCACTTTCTGAGTTTTCCATCATCAATCAATAGTTCACGTCCTCGTTTTGTACTGAAACGCTAAGTTCTCTTGACCGATTAAATGCTAAAATGTAATCTGAAATGAGTCCGCAGTAGGAGGTGGTCCAGAGGTGCGGTGCCAACTCAACCTCTGTCCTTAAGCAACTGTTTAGAGCCACCAGGGGGCACCTTAACAACTTTTAGGTTAGTATTCTATCGTTACGTCATCCGATATGCTTAAGTGGTAAAGCAACTGATTAGTGATGTCTCAAAAAGACACCCTCATCAGCAGCAGAAAAAGAAACATTCTTGCGCTTTTAACATCATTCTGTTTGTTTTACAATGGGGTTTACAATGGGGTTCCAAACTTTCTCTTTCAGATTTAGATACTCAGGTTCTAATTAATATTGGAGCACTTGCATGTAATAAACATTACATTACACCTTTGACCAGTTGAACACAGCATACTGATGTGTGGTTATGTTGCATTCATATCCACAACCAAATCAAGATGTATGTTTACTATGAAACAGTTTTAACTACTGACGTCCTGATTACCTGATTTATTTGACAATGTTTTACTTTATGTTAAAATTACTCTATCCAAGCAATTGTCCTGAAAACTGGACAAGCTTTACAGAATGCGGCCAAAAAAACTGTTGGTACATAAGATGTTGGTACTTAAGTTTCAATGTAAGTTGGTATACAAATTTGTACGTGTCAATGTTTTTTCTATCAATATGGACAGGGCATTGTCAGGGTGGGGAATAATGCAGTTGGAATAATGTAATTACTTTTTCTTGTGCCACACATGACGATGACCATGCTTTTGATAACACCAACAATATGAGGGTGGAGACTATAACATTCTTGATGTAAGGTACCACCACATCTTTTCACACATTAATCACACTATACCATAAACACTGAGAGGGTAAAAGCTAGCTAGTGCTTGTTCAAAGTCGTGTGAAGTGCCACGGCATCTTTTGGCTGCCAATGCAACATCATTGGACAGCTCAACATGCTTGGAGGAGAACACTAACCACCAACTCTGTGACATCAGCTAACAGACAGTGGTGTTGATGGGGGAGATGGAGGCTATCCTACTCACCAAGACCAACTTTCATCTTCTGGACTCCTAGCTGTGACTTCCGTATTTTGACAAAAGTGTGTAGCTACAATTTTTCCTTAAGTTTAATGGGTTTTTGCCAACAGTCTGTAAAGCTTGTTCAACCCCATAACCATAGCCACCACCCAGTACATAAATAGGCTAAGCCTTTGATATCAAGGCTATTACAGAATCGGATCAGTTCTTTTCTTCCCCTCTCCGATATGTGATCCAGCATTTTCTGCTGATTTCAATGGGAAACTGATGTTGGGTTTTTATGGGATCCCTGCCATCTCTACTACGGACATAATCAGAAATGAATGATGAGACGCCTCAATCGCGTTGATGAGGTCGTGGATGATGACTAATTCCATTTCACATTTTCAAATTTGATGACACAACCAGAAGGAGACATGGGTCAAGCTCTGTGGTAGGGCTGGCACAGGGCCAGCTGTTTCGGGCGAGAAGTGCATTCTGCTCAGGTCCGCAGAACTGACTCAGAGAAATATCTACTGCATAAATTACTAATGAGTTTACGTTCCTTCTTCTACAGCTTCTCTGCAGCCGTACCCTTCAGGATGCCAGGCGAGCATCCAAACAGCATTCAACCCAATAAAGTGGAGAAACAAAAACAGAGAGATTATATGGTTTGGAAACAACAACAAAAAAACCCCCCAAAAAAACAAAAACAAAACCATATGAATTCTTCTTTAAAGGCAGTCTGTGTGACTTTTGTAACACAAAGCTTATTTGGGTTTCTGATGTTTCTGACTTAATACCAATACAATATATATGTGATAGGATAGGAACTAATAAGATATCTATGTTTCTGCTTAAAGAAAGATATGTTGGATTATTGTCTGAATGCTATGCGGAAGTATAGGGAGATCTGTAGCTGAGTTTTTTACAAAAAAGGGTTAGTCTGTCTCTCAGTGTGAAAACAATAGCCATGTAACCATCTGACTAGCTGAAAAAAGTGAAAATGTTTAAGGAAAGCTCAAAATAAAGCCTGGACTATCTGAAGTATGGTGAAAGAATATCTGTTTTTCATTTTATTAAGGATATGTACTTAAAAACTCAAATACTGCAGTTTTCTCAAATATTGAAATCCAGTAAATTTCGCAATTGTTAAGACACAATTACCACACCCATCATTTTTGGCAATCTAAAGTGAACTTCACATAAAATGATCTTGGATTATAGATGGGAACATGGCTAGTGTTCAAAAATGGAAAAAAAAATCAAACCCACCAAGCTGGTTCTAAACTGGTTATAAGAGAACATAAAACACAATGAAATATTGCTACACAGAGGAAAACATTTGGTATCTCTATATTCTCAATGTTCTGCATTACGTTGTTGAGGCTACATTCACATTACCAAGTCAATGAGGCACAAATCTCCTTCAGTGTGATCCGGATTGGATCTTTTCAGAGCAGTGTGGACATACAAATCTGATTCATACATTATATGGACAAAGGTATTGGGACACACCCCTTAATTATTGAATTCAGGTGGCCCCTTACTTTCAGTGAAGGTCAATCGTAATGCTTCAGCAGACCAAGATATTTTGGACACCACCATGCTTTCAACTTAGTGGACACAGTTTTTGGAAGAACCTTTTCTGTTCCAGCATGACTGTACCCCAGCAAGCTCCATAAAGACATGGTTGGGTGAGTTTGGTGTAGAAGAACTTGACTGGTCCACACAGAGCCCTGACCTCAATCCCATCCAGCGCCTTTGGGATGAACTGGAATGGAGATTGTGAGTCAGGCTTTCTCGTCCAACATCAGTGTCTGACCTCATAAATGTTCTATAGAATGAATAAGCACAGAAACTCCAAAATCCTGTGGAAAGCCTTCCAAGAAGAGTGGAAGCTGTTGTAGCTACAAAGTGGGGAGCAACTCTATACTAAAGTCTATGGATTTGAATGCAATGTCATTAAAATCCCTGTTGGTGTTATCATTCGGCGTCCAAATACTTTTGTCCATAGAGTGTATGTGTTGCAAGATTGGACCAGGATCCCATTCAAGGCCATGTAAATTTAATGAGAACAGTTAGATCAGAATTCTTGTCTTTTAAATCTATTGCGAATGCGCATATTAAGGCATCATCCTGCAGAGTTGATCTGAGTTCCTTCATTTCTTGTTGTTGATGTAATGGGGATAATTCACACGATGTTACTCAAGATGATCAAGATGCTTGATGCAAGTCTTTCCAGGATGCAGGTTCGTTCCAACTAAAGACAGATGTGGATTCACAGACTAATGTGAAAGAATTGGAATAGAGCAGGAAAGCTTGTAATGTGAATGTAGCCTGAGTCTATTTATAGAGACTCAAACATTCATATGACAGATTTTCAGCTTCAGAAGCATTCCCATTTCATGCTCTAAACTTTCTTCATTGTCCTCAGTGCAATTGAAAGCAACTCATTTTATCTGCTGTGAATTTGAACATTTAAAATACATAAAGAATACTTCGAGTTAGAAACTGTATGTGTGTGTTTTTAATACAGAAATGTGTGTATGTGTGTGAAGTGTTTTCTCGTAGTTAAGGATTTGATAATGCTGTGAAAAGGTTTCTTTATGGCGCAATTTTTTTTACTTTAAAACTCTTTTTCCTATAAAATCAACACCAAACACAACTATATACATACTATACTGTGCATAGCGTTCATATTTCACTTTCTCTCTAGAAATAACACTTCCATTAGTGTGCGTGTGTGTATGTGTGTGTGTGTGTGTGTGTGTGTGTGTGTGTGTGTGCACATATGCGTGTGCATGCGTGTATTTGATAAAAACAATAACCTTGACATGCCCAAAGGACTCCAGATTAAAGCCTTGTTTCTCTATGGGAACAATGAAAGACATTTTCAAAAATCCTCTGTGGTAAACCAAAATATTCCAAAGCCGAATAATTTTTTTATGCCTGTATTTCTTTCTGAACATGACTAGGTCATCTGAATTATGTTTCATGTTCATATTGCTACACAAAAGTCAGCATTCCTTTTACTCTTTCCACTAGTATCTTTTGGACATTCCTTGCCCATGAGACCAACAATTCCTACTTTGTTGAGCTAAAAAAGTTTAACGTAATAAGTAATCACTAAACGCTTAAGAACATTCCATATAATCCATAAATAGAAACTAATTTTACAACAAATCAGCAGCTATAATCGTACATTACTCAACACAACACTACCCACTCAACGCTAGCCTCTTACCGCTAAACTAGATCACAGTTACAAAAACTGCTGGCTTGTGGAGGGTATTATGCCATTAAAAAAATCAAGGATTTAGTTTCAAAGCTCATCAAACATCACTAAATTCTCAATATATAGGTTGTTTATGTAATTCATGTCATAATATGTTTTGCATCATTAAGTAGGCAGTACATTTTTAAACCTCTTTTCACCAATTAGCCACAACATAAAGACCACCAGCCTAATGTTGTGTGGCCCAAAACAGCTCTGACTTGTTGAAGCATGGGCTCCACAAGACCTCTGAAGGTCTGTCGTGGTATCTGGCACCAAGACATTAGCAGCAGAACCTTTAAGTGATTTCAGTTGCGAGGTGGGGAATCCAACTAGTTTGTTCAGCATATCCAACAGATGCTTGGTCAGGTATAGATCCGTGGAATTTGGAGGCCATGTCAACACTTTCATCTCTTGTCAGGTTCCTCAAACCAGGTCTGAAATGTTTTTGTGGAATCAGACCAAGTGGGCTAGTCTTCGCTTCCCACATTAGTGGGCCCTGGGCGCCCATGACCCTGTCACCTGGTCATCCAGTACTCCTTCTTTGGACCACTTTTGGTGGGTATTGACCACTGCATACTGGGAAGACCCCACAAGACCTGTTGTTTTAGAGATGCTCGGACCCACTCATCTAGCTGTCACTATTTGGCCCTTGAACTGACTGTTCACTTGCCATCTTATATACCCCAACCCTTGACAGATGCCATTGTAATGAAATAATCAATGACATTCGCTTCACCTATGAGTGGTTTTGGTCTTGCGGCTGATTGGTGTAAAAAGTGTTGTGTGTTTAACGTAGGAGTCTTATCTGAGACAAACTTATTTGATATATATCTTGCTCCTTAACAACCCTGTCGTTCAAAAATTCACATGACACAATGATATTCAGGGGAAAAATGTTGGTTTACCACAAGACGATTTTTCAAAATTGGCAAGAATTCTTCCCACACTGACAAACTGCTTAGATCTATGGCTCATCTGGACGCTAATGGCGGCACATCAGAGGTCAGTTCCCTGCTGATCAGTCAGTAAGTATAAAATCGTATTCATTTTTCTTCTTTGTCTGCTGATGAAAGTAATGATGTGTGTAGTAGATGTATACAATCTTTAATATCTGAAGCACATTATCATTTAGAGCACTGTCAATGAATGGGAGAAAAATGATGATTAATAAGAATTATGCGTACTGGTATGATGAATAATATATGTGAGTATGTGTGTATGTAGGTGTGTGCGTATAAGAGAGAGCGTGTTTCAAGCAGATATGAGGCCTTCGCTGCTGTAGTAAAATAGGGACAGTCTCGGAAGACAACAAAGAGCCAGACACAAGCAACCAGGCAGCAACCAGGCCAGCAGTGTGTGAGTGTGTGTGTGTGTGTGTGTGTGTGTGTGTGTGTGTGTGTGTGTGTGTGTGTGTGTGTGTGTG
>JBBIGA010061522.1:0-12430 GCA_037576975.1 Alestes dentex
GTCTCGTTTTTGTCACGTGATAAATGTTTGTTGACGACGATATTTAGTCATAATTTTCGTTGACGAAAACAACACTAGTCGAAGGCCACCTCAACACTTTAACACCCTCACAACACACAAGGAATGGTGTGTCACAAGTACCAGACTTTATAGTAGTAAAGCATAATTTCATATAGAAAGAAAGCTGTATTTACAATTTCTGATGATTGTTTTTTTTGTTATTGCCTCTTTTCAGATCCCCCGTCATAAGTGGGGATTTACTGTATATATATATATATATATATATACACACCGTCATACAGTTTTACAGTAATTAAAATATATAACGCAATAAAATAATACACTAGACTAAAGACACCAAGGAGAGAAGAAAAACAGTGAAAATGTACTGGAGAGAATTCCTACAATGTAAACAAGTTATCAAGTTATCATTGTGCAAATGGGCAGTGTTTAAGTAGGCTTAAACGTAAAATGTAAATATTCACTCTCATAGCAGCTGTTAAAAAGGGCAGAGCAGTGTGGGAGGTGTGCAGGAGCTGGACTGCTTGGGGGAAGAAGCTATTGCACAGTCTAGCAGACGTGCTCCTGATGCTGCAGAATCGTCTACCAGATGGGAGTGGGGTAAACAGTTTGTGACCGGGATGGTGGGGGTCATCCACCTGCAGGCTTGGCGGAGAGCTGTCGATGATGCACTCAGCAGTCCGCACAATCCTCTGAAGGGCTTTGCAGTCAGAGGCGTGGCAGTTTCCATACCAGACTGTGATACAGCTGGTCAGGATGCTCTGTAATGTGAACACCAAGGAATTCGATGCTCCTTACTCTCTGGCGTCGTTGTCTCCGATGAGCTTCACAAACGTGGTGTCGTCTGTGAACTTAATGATGTGGTTCATGCTGGAGCTGGAGGTGCAGTCATGAGTCAGCATTGTGAAGGGTAGCGGACTCAGCACACATCCCTGGGGTGCGTCTGTGCTCAGTGTGATGGTGGTCCAGCAGGTATTGAACTGTCTGTGGTCTTCTAGTAAGGAAGTCCAGGATCCAGTTGCAGATGGAGATGTGCAGTCTGAGCAGGTCCAGCTTACTGATCAGCTGCTGGGGGATGATGGTGTTGAATCCTGAGCTGAAGTCAATGAATAGCACTCTCATGTGGGACTTGCGGTGTTCCAGGTGTGACAGGGTCAGGTGGAGTGTAAGTGAGATCGTGTCATCAGTTGACCAGTTTCTGTTTGTGAACTTTTGCTGTAAACCACGGCTTCATCCTAGCATGCCGCCATCTTGGATTCTCGTTCACATAAGAAGCATGACACTTGAATTCAGCACCATTAACTCACACTGGCCAATTTCTGATGGTCAAGAATTATTAATTACACTGACTTTCAGCTTTATTAGAGACACTGGCCTTTTACTTCTACTCTCTGCTTACATCATTCTGCTCACTGGCCACTTTATGAGCTCCACTATACAGGTGTATGGTCACAGACTGAATTGTATCTGTTGATACACAATTTGTGTCCCCCTTTACACCATTTATCATGGTCAGTTTCAAATCACAGGACCGCTGTTGACCAAATTTTATATTGTGAATAATTTTTTATGAAACACTGACACTGACAGGGCAGCGTAATGGTAGTTTGTGTGGTGCATAAAGCCAAACAGTGTCATTGCTAGGCTGAGAAGACTCAGAAATATCCACGCTAAAGTGGCTATAGCGTGAGAAACTAACCACAGGACAAGGAGTAGCAGTATAAATGACATAGTAGTTAATTGTGCTAACTCACTCTCCAGGTTATTGTCTCTAATGATACTCAACCATTCCATATGTTCCTCTTCTTAGTGGCTGTTATTTCCTTTCTGTCTTTCCCTCCATCCAGGCTGACTGTAGTCTAAAGCTGTCATTGAATAATTAAGCGATGTAGAGAAGGACGGGGGAGGTACAGTGTCATCTTACGTTCCATCAGTCAACAAGAACGAACACGAACACACACACAGACGCACACACACACATCTAGTATAACAGCAGGCAGCAGTAGACCATTGGATCATCTGATACCTGATGATCTACAGGTGAATTCCATTCTTCATTAGACCCCCCCCCCCAAACTGACTGCCACTTGAAAAGCTGCTGGCTTTAAATGCGAGAGTTTGCTTACCTACAATTACTTCCACAAACTCCCCTTACATGTACTTATTAAGATGATAGCTTGGCCAAAGGTTTAGCCTCAGACTGTCTTTGACTTGCATTTTATCGTTATCATTATTTTCTTGAGGTATATTTATGACCTCATAATTCATTTTTACATTTGATATTTTCCAGCCTCTCTATGCCCATTAGACTGTTTTCTGTTGCTGTGGCTTTATGCCTATATATATATATATATATATATATATATACACAATCACCAGATGTAGAGGTGTTCAGTTAAGCTTGTGGTTAAACCCAAGCTGAATCCAGGGCACAGCAGTCAGATGGACTGGAGGTTGACCTACTTTTTGTTTATTATTTGGGCACACATAAATGAATATAGGTACTTGTAGGGTGATACTTCACTGTGAATACAAGAAGACACATAAAATTCTTACTCTGAATAAAGCCCTTTTTATATCAATATTATTATTAATATTAATAGCCATGAAATAAAAAGCACAGATGACAAATTACTATCAAATTTCTTAATACACAAGTAAGGAAAAAGAGTTAAGAGGGTAAGTGCCCGAGGTTTTTTTAAAATAAATATAGAAAATGATGTATAAGAGATCAACGAGAGGACTGGTTAGTCAACAAGGTGGTCCTTGAAGAGGTGGGTCTTCACATGACAGAGACAGCGAGGGACTCCGCAGATCTGATTGCAAGTGGGGGGCCAAGACTGAAAAGACCACTGGGGGTCCAAGACCGAAAAGAGTCTTGATGCATGTCTTCCTCTTCTTTTGAGCAACGTAAATTCAAGACGAGCAGTGGTTGAAGCTCTGAGAGGATGTAAGTGACACGCTGATTGATCAGTGCAGTTTTGAATGCAAGCGGCCACAGGGAGCCAGTGAAGGTTCCGTTGTAGAGGTGTGGTGTGTAAGAATTAAGGAACATTCAAGACTAACCTCGCAGCTGCATTTTGAATCAGCTGAAGTGGTCTCAGTACCTTCAGTGGAAGTCCAGCCAGTACAGAGTTGCAGTAGTCCAGTTTAGACTCCATAGCTTTAGTGGTGAGAAAGGGTCAGATTCTTCTGATGTTGGAAAGAAGGTGTCTGCACATCCTGGAGAGGTGGTCAGCGTGCGACAAGAATGACAGTTCTTCATCTAGCATGACACCAAGATTTCTTACCTTCTTTGAGGGGACAATAACAGAGTTCTCAAAAGAAGGTTGTGGCTTGTTTATGGACTCCCTTTGATGAAAATAGCTCAGTTTTGCTGGGATTCAGCTTGAGGTAGTGGGCCACCATCCAAGAGGAGATGTCAGCCAGACAATCTGAGATGCGGGTCGAGTCCTGATCATAACTGGAGGGGAAAGAGAGATTTTAGCATTTGAATTGTTTCTTGAGGTGAGCTAACATATCTGCATCTTAGAAAGTGGACCCATTTTACAGCAGAGCTAAGTCACAGCTAAAATCAACTTTGATTACTTCTTTCCCTGGTGGCCTTGTGTCTTGATTTCGGTGCTCTTACCGCCACGGCCCAGGTTTGTTTGCTGTTCAGGGAATAGGCCTCATCCCAGTGTCTCTTACAGCTCCAGTATGATCCTCATGGCACAGAGAATTCCTGCTTCCTTCATCAGTGCCTTGCCAGAATGTGGCTCTCCATCCTAACTCTCTTCTTCTTCCACCATCTTACCTGATAAGAGCCCCCCCCTCTCCTCCTGCCAATGATAACTCCAACACCCATGGACCGTTCATCACCATTAATGAAGAAGAGAGGAGAGGATTTTGCAGACTCCATCCTGCCAAGGCGTTGAGCCCAGATGGCACAAGTCCACAAATGCTCAAGTTCTACACCTCCCAGCTATATGGAGTACTGCTAAAGATCTTTAACTCAGTATCAAGAAAGTACCTGTTCTATCACCATTCTTTTTCATACTATACACATCTGACTGCTATCTGCTGAAATTCTCAGATCGCTTAGCAATAGTCAGTTGTATTAGCCCTTGGGGTTGACTATAGAATGGCTGTGGACAGTTTTGTTGAATGGTGGGAGCTGAATCAGCTGCTGCAACAAGTGGATCCTAACCTTAACCCTGTCCATTAGGCGGGTGGATGTGGACTACAAATATGTTGGTGTGCACATGGACAATAAGCTGGACTGGTCAAAAAAAATCTTGCCACATATAAATATGTGAGCCTGTACTTCCTATGGGGTCTCTGATCTTTTAGAGTCTGTAACACCATGTTGCGGATGTAGTTGGCCGTAGCATTTTCTATGCTGTGGTATGCTGGAGTTGCAGCATGAAAGTGGCGGACACCAAGAGACTTAACAAACTGATCAAGAAAGTGGGCTCAGTGGTGGGTAAGGAACTTGGCAATGTGACTGAAAGGAGAACAATGACTAGACTTCTGTCCATCATGGACAATGCTGATCACTCGTTCCACACTGAACTGAGAAGTACTTTTAGCCACAAACTCACCAGTTTAAAGTGCACCACTGAATGCCTAGCTACTGCTATAAAACCCCTCCCTCTGTGTGACACTGCTTTCCTGTGCATTATATGTGCAATAGTCTTGCCATGTGCAGTTTTCTTATTGGGGGCTACAGCATTTCACTGCATACAAAACCATTATATGTGCAACAGTCTTACCATGTGAAATATCACTACATATGTCAATATTACTTATATACTACTTATGTCTGTTACATGCAATAACAGACTCCTAACCACCATTTGTTAGCAGTAACTCACTTAACTGTAAATTGCTTATCTATAGTATTTATGTCCCAGCATTAGTGTAGTTACTATAGTTTATTTCATAGAGTATTTATTTATTCTTTATATTTTATATTGTTCTTGTCTCTGTCTCTGTGTGTTTTTCTTCTGGGATCAATAAGGTCTTTAGATTCTGAAATTTGAAAAATGAAAAAAGATTTGCCAATGGAAAAGCACATTTTCACAAGATAAAACTAACTATTGTAAAAAAAAAAATTGGCATGACTTACAAGGTGAGCAAAAAAAACCCACCCATAACAGGTTAAGCAAACAAAAAAAAAGTTTATTTTGCATTAGTACTTTTGTTTACATACTATATTTACATTACCATAACACACGCTATACAACACATTTGTATCATTATGAAATAAAAAAAACAAACAAAAAACATAAGCAGCTGTTAGCTAACTCATTAAAATTGGAATATGAGAAACAACTGAGAAACATGGAGAAGTGAGGGTGAAGTGAATGATAGTTTGTTTTTTTTTTAAATATCACTATTATGACTGGACACAGCATGCTCAGGCTAAACCTCTCACACACGCATACGCTCGCGCACGCACGCACACACACACACACACACACACACACACACACACACACACACACACATACACTATTGCTCGTATAGCTCTTGTGTACATTAATCAGCTTCAGTCTTTTTTTCTGCTATTAACCATTTATTAATACTGTAATTATTTTTTTAGAACACAGATGTCCATTAAATAAAATGTGTTAGTATGTCTAGCCATCTCTCCAGTCATAGCTTTGGTGCATTTCCAGCCACTTCACAGCCACTTTTACATGTACAGTATTCAAGTATGGACATAAACATATTCTTGAACAGTGCTTGGCTGGGAAAATGCTCGTAGCTCATGGCAAAAAAACGGCACTAGAACCATTACACTCCTCTGAATGGTACATAAAGGTTTTGTTGGGTTTTTACATCATCTGCCTCTGTTTGTGGTTTAATGACAGGATTGAAGTGTCAGAATTGTTTTTAATTCAACCGTACAGGAGCATTAAGTGCAATTGACACATGCACACTGGAAATCATGGACTATCCATCATTCTGCTGAGAGTGTGGGGTAACACCTTCACTCGAAGTTTTAGCTGTAGAACTGAACCTGCGATGTTGAGATCCACACTATAGACATTTGGACCTAGGTATCATGACTTCATCCAAGTTGCCACTAAATATTCTTGTACTATGTTGCACATCTAGCATCAAAACGTCATGTGACTTCATAAGGCCTTTTCAACTACACATTTGAGCAAAATGTTAACAGAAAATCAGTTGTTCAAAAAGCCAACTTACACTCATAAAAGTTATAGTGCCAAAAAGGGTTCTTTGGAGCGATGCCTTACTAATTTTGATTCTCTAAATTAAGACTGAATGGATGGAATGCAAAGTTGTACAGTTAGCAAATTCCCAGTTTAATAATGCACAGACATGCTAGTATATTTGATGTCTGTTGACACTGTTAGATGGCAGCGGTGGATAATGTTTGTTTATTTGATATTTGTTAACACCTTTATATTGAGTAATATTTATTTTTGATTTCTGATTTTATCAACAGCTAGGAAGCCAATTTACCCACTTTAAACTATACTTAAATAGCTGAATATAATAAACCAAAAACCTTTATCGCAGTTATGACAATTAAGCATCAGTTTCAACTTTTAGGTCCTGATAAAAGAAGTCATCTCTAGCCTAAACTCACAAATACCACATACATATATGCTATTTAAATACTATGTAATATGTATGCAATAAAACAAACGAATGTAAGACAAAACATTGACCCAAAAACACTTGGGACCTTGATGGTAAGATGTAAATAAGAAGCTATCAGCTGCACCAGAAAGAAAAAGTACCTTTATTGATCAAAAACAGAGATTTCAAATGAACATTTCTGCTCTGGAACAGTTAAGGATGACCACGTTTTGTTGCCCCTCAATTTCAGTTCATTACAGGTTTTTGTTTTCATATCTCAAACGGTTCAGACCCCTTACTGAAAGACTTTAGGGGCCCAAAAATTGTTCTCCAAAGAACCCTTTTTGGCACCTTTATTTGGAAGGGTGCAAGAGGTTGCAGATAAAAATGTCTGATTCAGAAAGATATGCAGCGCACCACTGAGTAACGTTAACTACAGTACCAGGCCAGTGCCTTGTGGTTTAGAGTATAAGGCCTCCTAATATACACATCCACTGATTTGTGGGAATTTGTAGGAAATATCTATCTCAGCATGATATACCTGGTTTATGGTTTATTCTACACAACCACATTTATAAAACTATTTCATTCTTTTACACACAGACACAACTTTTTTTTTTTTTTTACTTTTAAAAATTATGCCTTATCATTACACAACTCAACCATGTAAATGCCTATGGGCAGAACTGAGGGGAGTGAAATCCTAAAGTCTGAAAAACCATGATAAATCATTTAAGCATATGTAAGAAAAAGCATTGTTCACAAGAGTAAAGGGATTGATCATCTGCCATTAATCTGTGAATCTGACTGATTCTATTAACTTTTGCCCATTATTTTAAAAAAGCACCCACATGAAGACATGATACTTCACTGACTGGAACCAAAATTAAAAGAATTTAAATTGGATAAGTAAAAAAGATCTAAATGGAAATCATGGCAAATGACCAACTGGCGTTCCTTGCCTACTGTTAGCAGCATGTCATCAAAGCACAAATAGCATATGAAATTTTCTTGTTTGATGGAATTTCTTAGCACTGTGCTAATTTCAAGCCTAGCATTATGGCCCACAACTTCTCTGATCACTCCTAGCTGATCTCAAAACTAACTATGACTAGAATATCTATGATTCTAATGATTACTTATTCTAAAAAGCACTGGTGTAAGACAGCCTTGGGGGTTGGGGGTCATGCACTTGGTGTCAAGTAGGAATTTCTCAAAAATTAGTTTCAGTTACACTAAAAATAAATAGATTTAAAAGTTGCTGTAATATGTACACATAACCGATGCTGGGCAGCACCATGTATGTTGAAAACATTAATTTGTACATTTAAAATAGTCACTTTTTGCTTCAGGGATAGATGACATTCCAAATCACACATCAGCTTTCACTTCATTCCGGACTGGTCAGTGGAAAAGAAAACTTCAGTAGAAATTCAGCAATCCAACAGACGCATCAAGACAAAATTTTGTTACCATTCCTGCCTGATTTGGCTTATAGTTTGCATCTTTGTGTTGTTGGTCTGTCTGTCCCCTGTCTGCTGACCTGTGTGTTTACTCCCTGTGTAGGCCTCACTATGCATGGCATGTAGTTAAGTTTCCCTTCTTTAGCGTAGCTTTAGCAATGACTGATTTCCTAGGTTTTATTTGAGCTTCTTTTCCATCGTCTTTACATGGCCATTCCGTTTGTACTTGCCATTGGGAATTCCATTGTGACAGTGTCCGTTAGCTTTTTCTACTGAGACTGACCCACGCCTCAGCCAGGACTGGAGGAACCTGTTTATCTGGTACATGCAGTAGCAAATGAGCAGTAGCCCTGCACCAATCACCATGGCAACGTCCAATAAGAAGTACTGGTAGGTGGGGACGCTGTAGACGGCAGAGCGCAGGTGCTCTGCGCCGTGGTGACGCAATATGTAGCTGATCCAGTAAACGGCACGGGTCACTGGATGACCGGGTTGATCCTTGTGGATTTCAGACAACTTCTGGGCTCTCCCCCGATAGCTGGGTGGCACAGAGAGATAGATAGAGGGGAAAGGAAAAGGGGGAAGATAATGGGGAATGGGTGGATGAGGCGAAAAACATAAGACTATTAGCATCTCTTAAATGGCCCAACGGAAACATCTATTAAAAGGTTCATATTCATTTGTTTTACATTTTACTTTTCCACTTATGCTTTTTTGCAGGTTTGTGTGAAAAATCATTTAACTGTTTTTACATAATTATTACCCAAAATCTCTATCACGTACAATTAAACTGGTGGTTTTGTTACTGTGTCTTTAGGACTGATGTAAATGTCTTCTGTTGTGAGTGGCTGCCCTGGGTTGTAGCTCATTCAGAGCCCAGGCTGACTAACTCTTCATGAATGGGCAGAGCTAATCAGCTATAGGTTGAATAACAGGATCCATGTAAGGGATTTTTTTTTGACAACAAAAGCAACAAATTCAAAACAGGTTATGGACAGCATGCATGGGAGAGGTTACATTACATTTGGAAAATTCAGCAATGTTTCCATATTATGTCAAATAGTATTTCTAAGTTGTGGAAAAATCAGTTTTCCATGATATGGGCCCTTTAAGGGAGCTAGTTTTCTGCAAGCAAACCTTTGGCCACAAGATGGCTCACACAATCATATCCGTGTCGATCTATATGGGTACAGGGAAGTATTTACCTCACACCTCTCCAGGTTTGGAATTCAATCTACAGTAGTGTCATTCATTCTGAGTGATGTGGACAGGATGAACAGGTTTTGAATTGACAGAGATGTCTGACAGACATGTTGTATAAATCATGTGGCACCTTCTGAACATGTGAATATAAAATAACCAGCAGCATCTCAGAGGACCAAAGACATCATTTCAATAACATATTAAGGCAAAAGACACAATATCATTGCACTGTTCTTGAAATGATCTTTGATGGTATATTACCAGGCAACCAGAACCCACTGTTAGCGAGCTAAATTCTGTGATGTAAATTAGATGTTTTTGCAATTTTTCTTATTAATCATTTTTATAATAAAATACAATATAATAAATACATGTAATGTGGCTTATTCCACAGTACTACACAGTTAAGTGTTTTGTAAGCATTCTTCAAACACTCAAGTTCATCAGGGTGTGTTAAAGCAAACAGAACTGTATAGTGTGGTGACACACCAGGAGTGGTGTTTGTCATTCCTGTCCCTGAAAGCTAATCTTGAGTGTGCATGTTGAAAAATAAATAAAGCAAGTCAATTCACACCATTTCTAGGACTAGCTGTCCATTTGGAGCTCTGCTTTCTGTCATTATCAGTAAATGGCATGCTTGAGCAATTACTGATGACATTATCTGGACACTCAATGCAGACTTCAGCTGTCTTTAAACTCAAGTTACCCCAATTCCATTGACATTAAAAATTATCCTGGCTGTGTGTGTGTGTGTAAGTGTGTTACCTGCTGTCATTGATAACGCTGACCATAGCATCATAAAGATCCTCTTCACTCATTCTTTTCCACTCCAGCATGATGCCCATGCCTTTGGCCTGCACACGTGTCATAGTGTCGTAATGGTCCCCAAATAGTGGCACACCCACCACTGGCACCCCATGGTACATAGCCTCATAGATGCTGTTCAGCCCACCATGGCTCAGAAATGCACGTGTGTTTCTATGTCCTGAGACAATGACAAGACAATGGAAACAAGGAAAGTTTAAGAAGCCTTTTTCGATAGAATAGACTCTTTTGATGAAATTGACAGAATATATGCACATTAGAGCCTAACTATAATGAAGATTTTTTTCACCTATTTTGATTCCAACTGATTTTAAGGAGCTAAAATAAAAAATGTAAACATTTCCAGTAGTTTAAGTTCACACTCTCACCTGTGAACTATCAGTTCTCAGAGGTAAAGTTTAAATAAAAAGTTAGACTTTTAGAGTATAAAATTAGACTTTTATGGGGGTAGCTTCCCAGCATGAGCAGACAGATGATCATTTTAGCTGGTTATTTTAATGTTGTAGTCAATCAGTCAAGACATATTTAGAGTCCTAATTTACTTCTTCAGTTCAGAACTTCAGCTGCAAGACACTGCAAACACAAAAACTGTGTTTGCTAATTATTGCTGCTCTGTGAACACCAGCCCTGCTGTGGTCTGAAATGGCCACATGTAATGGTGAGGGTTTTGTTCAAATTTTATAGCTCACAATGTCATACTGAACCACATCTACAGGTTAACTGCACCTCAAAGAAGCTTGAGAGAAGCTTAAGCAATTCTGGGTGACTATTGACTTAAAGTGTTCCATAGCAACATTAGCCTCTCAGCTGCTGTTCTAATCTAGAGAAGAAACACTAAACATGCCTTTGCTGACTGACTGCATCTCAAGTGAGGGGCAAATTGTGTACATTTAATTGTCCCAAAACTATTCCTTAGATATTCTCCTTGCCCTTGGGTAGGAAGACTAAATACATGTACATTTATTACATCTGATACAAATTACGAGCAGGGTGTAACCTGCAATCTTTCATAAACACCTTAAGCGATCAGACTGCAAGTTATTTGTTTATCTGTGAGCTGTCGTTTGTCTTTTGTGGGAAGATATTCCGGCAGTAGTGCAGTAGCCACTCAACTGGCATGTGAAAGCATCCTGGGTGTGTTTATTTGCCCTAGCTGATGATTAACCACTAATGAGTAAGCTGGCAAAGTGGTGGTGTCTCTCAGTGTGGAAGTTTTACCTTTCCACCTTTTTCACACTCAGCAACTTAAGTGAATACTCAAGGATTTATCTCACTCAGCAAGCAGTGAGTGACCATGATGCATGTGCTTCTGCATTACTGACAACAATGTTTTAACTGTGCACTGTGAGCATTCTGTTTTTTCAGTAGCGTTCTCTACAATCCATTGCCTGCAGTTAATAAAGAGACTATAAAGATTATGTACTAAAAACTCAGGGAGAGTCAGCTCCCATTTGACCATCAGTGATTCTTCAGTGAGGCTCACATAAGCTGACAAGTCCCCTCCCTCCCTCCCTCCCTCCACTAGATATCACTTTTATAAGTATGTCTTTTTCTCACAAAAGGAATTAATGATAGGACGGAAGTGTAGACAAACAGAAAAAAAGAGGGAAAGAAAGCACACAGCTATCAAAAGCATTTCGCTCTTTTACACACATAGACATGCACCACACAGTGGGGATAGCTTTTTTTCTTCTGAAACAACAGAGGCATTGTCCTAAAAGAAGCAGAGGTGGGGACGTGAGAGGAAGTATTTACACACACACACACACACACACACACACACACACACACAAACAAAATGCTGCTAAGGATGCTAAGACAGTGATAAAGTCCATGTTCAGAACAACATCCAAGCTTATGTACAGTGAGAGAATTCAGTGGAAGAGGCAACCGAGCCAACAAGGAAACAAGTCAATGTGTGAGCATGTATACATGTGATTAGTGTTAGGTAGAGATATGTTATACTCACCCAGTAAGTCATTCTGCGGCATCCACTCCACTAATCTGGTATTATTGCCAAGGTTACTGGGAGGAACTCCAGAAAATCTGCAAGGAAGAAAGATTGGAGATTTGAGAGATTTGGAGATTTGAGTGTCCAGTATCACTGTTATACCCCAATAATCAAAGTCAAAGTGAACTTTGTCATTTTTTTCTATATACGGGTACACAGAAAAAACGAGGCTCAAGGCCCACGGTTTAAACATGTAAGTAAGTTTACACACAGTGTAAGTATAAAAAGATAATGATAAAGTATACAAAAAGACAAGAGTATAAAGAGACAAGAGGACAGTTTGTACTTAGGTACATCAGGGACAGTGCAA
>JBBIGA010061552.1:0-12429 GCA_037576975.1 Alestes dentex
TGGAGTCTGACTGACTGTGGGGTGGACAGGTGTCTTTAAAGAGCTCAGACAGGTGCTACTAATTAAGATTACTAAATTGAGTAGAGGTGGACTTCTTAAAGGCAGAGTAACAGGTCTTTGAGAGCCAGAATTCTTGCTAATTGCCAGGTGTTCAAATACTTATGTGCAGCAGTGCGAAACAAATTCCTGATTTTTTTTTTTTACATTCTGTCTCTCACAGTGGGAATGCACCTAAATTTCAGACCCCTCCATGATTTCTAAGTGGGATAACTTGCAAAATCGCAGGGTGTTCAAATACTTATGTTCCTCACTGTATATATTTTTCTTCCAGTCATGGCCCCAGAGAAAAGTGTCCCATGTTTCATCTGCTGAATGAGTGAAGATCCAGAAGAAGCTCAGGTACTCAGCACACATCCTCTGGTGCTCTCCGTACTAACATGTGTCGCACACAAATGCAGAAAAAGGGAAGTCACTACAGTGACTCCTCAGACTGTGCAATGAGTTTTGTTGACAGGTGCAATCTCCAAAGACACACAGGAAGGAAGCTGTATAACTGCTCAGAATGCGAGAAGAGTTTTAATCTACAGTGGCTCCTGCAAAGACACCAGCGCATTCACACAGGAGAGAGGCCATATCAGTATCGAGAGTGGTCTAGTGGTGAATGCGTTTGTCCTGTGTTCCGAAAGCCGTTGGTTTTAATCCCAAGACTGCAGGTGGCACCACTGAGGTACTTTTGAGCAATTTACTGTCCCCACACACTGCTTCCTGGGCACTGTGTTCCTGGCTGCCTGCTGCTTCACTTGGTGAATGGATTAAATGCAGAGGAAGAATTTTGTGCTGTTCGCAAATGACAGAATGGTCACTTTACATTTAAAGGCACACATGCATTAAGAATCAGCAATTACTCTTATGTGAGGATTAGGGCTGTCAGCTGGGCCCAGAAATGAAACTGGTATGTTTCCAAATATCTTTTGTTCATTTTTTGTAGAGTAGTCAGCCACTAATTGATATTGTGACAGTATTATATAAATATATAGAATGTGTTCTATTGTTTCTTTTCATGTTTTGATCTGCAAGTCAAACAAACAAATGTTTGACTTGCAGATCAGTACATCTGTAGCCTGGATCAATTATTATTCCTTCCAGAACAAAAACTGGCCGTAGAGAAGTATGATTTTGAATGAATAGGTATAATATAGTATACACGTGAACCAGTACTGTGAAAGACAAAGTAAACTGCTGGATGAGGTGTAACTTAATTTGCCTGAAAGGGGGGTATCAAACTGCTTATTTAGCAGTTGGGTCAAAACCAGTCATGAAACATTTGAGAACGCATGAAGCATCAGCGTTCACATAGTTTTGAGAGGTTGGCGAGCAAAAGCTTGTTGGTGGCTTGGCCAGGCCTGCCTGTCACTATAGTGGCCTTTGCCTCAGTATATTTATATTTTGATGTATTACACTGTGTTTACATCATATATATTTTGTATGAACCTGTACACAAAGCACAGTGAATTGTTGAACACAAAATGTATCAAACCTGCTTTGAACACAAGATGTCGCCAAATGTATCAAGCCTTTAGGTGACTATATAGTTTTAATGCCTAACCATGAGTTTGAAATAAGTGTGAAATAGGTATTAAAGTGTCGGATACACCTGAAAGTGACAGGAAACAATAGAGGCATGTGGCCAAGTAGTGTTTTACCAAGTAGACTGACCATCTTGAGGTGGGTCAAAACCATCATGACACATTTTAGAACACAAGAACACGTGAAGCCTCAGCGTTTGCATCATTATGGAAAGTATGTTTGTGGCCTTACAACATGCTTCACATAGTTTTAAAAGTTTCAAAATGCGCCCATCACTCCACAGTCATGGAAACTAAGCGGCAAATACAGTTTCAAACAACAGGTATCTCAGCCTGGACTTCTAACTGAATGAGGCGCAATCAGAACAGAGCTTGTCTTAAAGGCAGAGTAACTAAACAGCCTGTTCAATTCTCAGGAATAACGACAGTTCAGAAGTTTACATTCACTTATGAGTTTTTATTGTGTTTGTGGTTACACTAATGTGTTAGATGAGTGTTAATGTCCATGCAGTGAAGAAAAGAAAGTGATTTTTGAGATTATGAGAGTCAATGGCAAGGTGTGAATTAGAGGAGTTTTGATATACAGAAAATCAGACAGCTGATCAGTTCTGTTTAGTTTTTGGTTAACCAACTCAACGTCTTACACCTGAATGTATAAGCAGCTAATAATTGTATTTAACAGCTATCGTGTTGGCTATAATAACACTGAAGTGAAAATCAGGTACTGTTTTTTTGTTTTTTTTTGTAAAAAAACGAATGTTAATGATGTTTCCTGATGCATTATAATCCTAAATACCCTAAATCAGGCATGTCCAATATCCGGTCACGGTCCAGTCTTATGATGTATTATTTATGGCTCGCTAGCTCTGTCAGAATAAATAAATCATAAAACTTTAAAAATGTAATTCCTCCTTTCACCACACCATTCTGATGCTATCTGGGTCTGCATCCGTGCCACAAACACTCCGCCACTCATTTCTGCTGTGGTGACTGCAAAGAAAAAGAGAAGAGTTGGCTCTTATTTTACTAAACTGTTGAATAAGATTTGGTTATAACTGTTGATGTTATGTACTTGTAAATGTGACAAACTATTGCTTTCTGAAAGATCTTGTAAAAGACAAGGGCACAAATCACTTGTTTTAAACTTTAATGGTAACAGACCACTTTGCATTACTTATAAATCCTGTTTAAAATGCTCATGAGGCAAAGATGTTGATCAAACTCATGGAAATTTAAGGTATATATATAAAAAAAAGTCAATGTGTGAGCATAGGCCTCATGGACAGCCTATGGCCAGTTCAGTCGAATGGGTTCATTTTGTGGTTTGTTTTGAAATATTTCATGTCTCGCTTTCAAGGATGTGAACAATGGTCCATCTACACTCAGGTACAGGTGCTCAATCTCAAACTGATAAAGGACAGAGGGACATTCTAGGGTTTTTTTTTTGGGGGGGGGGGGGCAGTGCTCTCCTTCTCTACCTCTGTAGAAGTTTACTTACTTTAAAACCCTATTAAACCAAGTGTTTCTTACCACATCAATCACCATTAACCTCAACAACATCCAACACCACTGGGATGAGGTGGAACGGAGATTGTGATCCAGGCCTTCTCATCCAACATCAGTGCCTGACCTCATAAATGCTCTACAGAATGAATGGGAACAAAATCCCACAGAAAATCTTGTGGACAGCCTTCCAAGAAGAGTGGACGTGAACAGCACAGAATTAAAGTCCCTATTGGTGTCAGGCATCACAATACTTTTGTCCGTACAGAAGTATTGTAATGGAAGTCATGTTCAGACATGTTCAGACATGTTTAAAAATAACTGTATTCATTTGACATAATTTAAAGGTAAGCATATTTGCATATTGAACCACTGTTTAACAGCACAATTCTACTCTAACATTCAACTTAAAGCTTAGTTTAAAATACTAATCAGACTTTGGATGATGTGGTGTGAGCATCAGACTTGAACTAAACCTCAGTCCTCCATGAAACCTCAGTTCTCTGTGAAGTTTATATTAGTGGGCTGGAATGGACTGAAACTAAAGACAGCGGAGTAATTCTCAACAAGACTGGCACTGTCATTAAGGCCAGAGGACCAAGTTTGGCGAATGTTTTCTTTCTTTTTAGTGTAGCCAGCTCTGGTCTTGTACAATGATGTGATTTTGTAGTGTGATTCACTGACAGCCAAGTAAAAAGCAAAAAGTCTCGAATGCATGTCATTTCACAGCAAAGCAGGAGTCATTCTACACAAAACGGACACTTTGTGCCCCCAAACTTTCAGTTATAACATCTATTCCCAAAGATAACAGGGCGGATGGAAACAGGGGGTTAGGTTTGCAGCTTAAGCCACCTGATATTCCACTTGTGCTAAAAGCCATAACACAACTCTGTGCCTGCAAAGGTGTCCACAAAGTTGGACGCACAGTGTTGTCCAAAATATCTTGGAATTCTGAGGCATTAAGATGGACCTTCACTGGAAGGGGCCTGGCCCAAACCATGAAAAACAAGAAAAATGCAGCAAAATGGACAGAATACCAGACAGAATTAAGTGTAATTTCCTGTGAGTCATACTAAAGTAACTGGGCAGATGTTGCAAAATTACAGACATACAGTAACAGGGTTGACTTTTTTGCTAAATTCTCAAGAACTACTGTTAATGTTTTTTCACAGCAAAAGAGGGCAATTTGGTGCCTTAGAAGCAGGTTTATTAGATTTGAAAAAGGAGGTTTTAATTAGATTGAAAGCTATTCCATAAATATTTCATCAGAAGTTGCATACATGGACCTGGAGAACATGAGAACATATCACTGATCACTGAAATCAATGGACAGGAAATATATATACACATTTACATTCTTTGTTTTTTGCTTTGTACATATAAACAAACTAAGTATAAACAAAGATGTTTTATAACTAAATTGACATGGAAAATTAAATGCAGACAAATGAATATCTGTGCTGTGAAGCTGTTTGCAGTTAGAGCTAAGAGTGACAGTCACAGTTTACTTTTCTCAGATTCTTCAACTCTCAACAGCAGGAGATTCATTTTCACATGCACTAACCATGGTTGAGGATATGGAGCACAGAGTTTGTGCAAAAAAATATCAGGGAGAGCATGGAATATAAAATATAGGCTTTTCCAGTCTCATGGCATGAATTTTCATTAATGCCCCTTTTGAACACTCTAGTGTTATCTCCAAACTAGCAGTGAACTTTAGGAAGCTTCTTCACCTTCACCACGATTGCTATGAGAGCAGCTCACTTTCAGTGCTACTCCTGGGGGGCTAGCGATCCCTGCATTACAAAATAATCCAATTTAACTTTTCCTCCCAATGTAACACTAATATTTTCTACAGATTTCAAACATTTGGGGATGGGTATCCAGACACAGATAAATCCTAAGGCTTACACTACATTTTGGTCAAAGACTTGTTTATTCTGTCCGATATGATTTGAGCAAGGTAGAAATCAGAAAAGCAGACTTGTTTTAATATTTGTATTTTACTTATGTATTCTAACAGAAGTCTTAGACATTTTTTTTTTCTGTAGACAATCACTTCTGCTAGTTTAAAAAGTGAGGGTGCGTCTTCTGTTTTTACCTGGGTGCAGACTTTCGACAAAACCATATTCTGACATTCAGATTTTCAACCAGGTGTTCTATTACAGCACATTAAAAACCATGATCACAATATAGAAATGTTACCATCATTTACCAGACAAACAGTAAAGAAACTCCCGAAGCAGGTTATTCTGCTTTAACAGAACCGTGAAACCCCGTTTCTTTCATTGTTTATCACCGCTAACACTGCGGCCACACGTTAACACTGCACACTCAAAGAAAAGATATGATGTTATGTTTCACATTTGCAGCTCGTCGGAATATAGCTGAATGTTTGTGTCCATCTTTGCAAAGAAGTAAACAATTTACAACACTTAAAAAATTCTGTCAAAAAGCTTTACAACTGAAATGTTCCATATTTTCTTCTTCAGACTAATCTTATTAAAAAAAAACGTTCAATTATGTTAGTGATGTTAGTGTAGTAGCAAGAAATGAAACAAAACATTACAATCAGTAATTTAATCAATTTACTAGGCCTGAAAACAAATCCCTTCGCACTCCAATATGGTCTTGATCCACTATTGCAGAGACTGAAAGGCTAACGAGTTTCTGCGGGAATGTCAAAAATGCTCCATACTGCTTCTCTCTGCACACTTACAGAAGGGGAAGCACAGGAACCTTAACCCCTCAGACTGTGCCTCGGTTTGGGGTAGATAGGGAACAAATAAATTAAATAAGAGCTGAAAAGAAGGAAGAGGAGAAAAACAGGAGAACAGGAGAGCTTCTTCATTTGGTGGTCTGCCAGATGATGATGCTGATAATAACAATTGCTATGGACAGCACCATGGCCAGGATGCACATCTTCTTACGAGACTTTTGCTGAGGAGGAAGTTTTAACAGGTTATGGACAAAAATAATAAAATGAGAAATAGCAATGATCCAACCTGCTCTCCTTTCTACAAAACTTTAACGAATAACAAGTGAAATTAAATGAAACTTAATGAAAAACTTCCCTCCTTGCTGTAAAACGCAGATCAAGTACTTTCACTACCCGTTTCAAAACACTACTTAAAGCCACAGTATTAGAACCATTTCTTTATTTCTGACATGGTTTGCTCAGCATGGCACTGACTTACCTGATAATGAGCTGCTCTTTGAAGCTGCTCGGTTCCTCTCTCTACATGCACTTCTGCGCTCTCCACATTCGCCTCAATGCTGTCTGTAATAGCAAACATTCACATGCTTTACTTCATGTGACCCACTGACGGGCAAAAAATACATATGCACCTATAGGCCTACAGACATAAGACAGTGGTAATCAACTTTTTTTTTAAGCTTGCTTGGACATTATGTGAACTACTGTCCCAACAATACATTTTCATATGCAAAATAAGACTGTCAGATATTTCAAAGATGAGCACCCTATGCTCGAAAAGTTTGAAGTCTAAACATATGGAAAAAAGAGATTGAAAAGAACACAAATGATTTTTTAAAAATAGTTTTTATTATGAAGGAACAGCTGAGGAAGAATGTTAAAGAACATACTACACAGACACAGGCATAAAACTGCATACATTTGGAAGTAGATATTTGAATCTCCGAGTGTTTGACTGTGGATCAACAACCAAGAGCCGAAAGTTGCATGACAGCCACACACTAGAAAAATCTATTCAAAAACCTTCAAAAATGTGCAAAAAAAGTCCTGTTATCATTAAGGGGGAAAAGTAACCACTAAAGTGTAGAGAAATGGGCAGAATTTCCCATTAGTGTGAGTGGAACTTGTTATAAAGGGGTAAACAATTCCCAAAACTTCTCTTCATGTGTCCTCTCTGGCGTTATCTTAACATCGGCAAACAGATAAAAGCAACCTACAAAGTGAATTAAACACTGCTGTGTAATGACATTTTAATTATTTAAAGAGCTTATCTTTAGTCCTCATTAATAAAGTTCATGAGAAACTTTAGCTTTCAGCAGAAAAATGAACAGGCAAAGTAGCACTAGAGCAGAAACAGAAATGTTAAGTCTTGTAACAATTCAGTGCTGACCTCAATCCAACTAAATCTGTTGCCCCATTTAAAAAATGTAGACCATAAACATCATCTAACCAATCAAGCAGCTGTAAGATGGCCAAAACAATGGGTTGGGGAGATCACTTATGGTGTGTGAAGTTGATACATACAGAATGTGGACAAAAGTATTGGCACACACCTCTTAATTACTGAATTCAGGTGGCCCCTTCTTTCCAGTAAAGGGCTTAATCTTAATGCTTCAGCGGACCAAGACATTTTGGATAACGCCATGCTTCCAACTTTGTGGACACAGTTTGGCGAAGAACCTTTTCAGTTCCAGCATGACTGTACCCCAGTGCACAAAGCGAGGTCCATAAAGACACGGTTGAATGAGTTTGGTGTGGAAGAACCTGACTGGCCCAAAAAGAGCCCGGACCTCAACCCAATCCAACACCTTTGGGATGAACTGGAACGGAAACTGCGAGCCAGCCCTTCTCATCCAACATCAGCGTCTGACCTAATAAACGCTTACAGAATGAATGGCCAACTCTATATTAAAGCCTATATATTTGAATGCAATGTCTGTAAAGTCCCTGGTCAGGCATCCCAATACTTTGGGAATACCCTGTAGGCAGTAATTTACGCCAAATACAGGTGAAACTCGAAAACTTAGAATATCGTACAAAAGTTCATTTATTTCAGTAATTCGACTTAAAAGGTAAAACTAATATATGATATAGACTCATTACATGCAAAGCGAGATATTTCTAGCCTTTATTGGTTATAATTTTGATAATTATGGCTTACAAATTATGAAAACCCCAAACTCAAAAGCTCAGAAAATTAGAATATCACGTGAAATCAATGAAAAAAGGATTTTAAATAGAGAAATGAAAAGTAAAATCATGCCCCTTTTGCATGAATTAGTGCCTCAATGCGGCATGGCATGGATGCCATCACATGGTCACTGAACCAGGTTTTGGTACTTTTGGCATTGTGGGCAGGTGCCGAGTCCTGCTGGAAAATGTCAGCATCTCCTCATTTGCTCTCATCAGAAAAGAAGACTTTGGAACACTAAGCAACAGACCAGTTATTTTTTGTCTTTAGCCCAGGTAAGACGCTTCTGATGTTTGTTGTTTAGAAGCGGCTTGACAAGAGGAATATGACATTTAAAGCCCATGTCCAGGATCCGTCTGTGTGTGGTGGCTCTTGATGCACTAACTCCACCCTCAGTCCACTCCTTGTGAAGGTCCCCCACACTTTTGAATGGCCTTTTCCTGACAATCCTCTCCAGGCTACGGACATCCCTGCTGCTTGTGCACCTTTTTCTTCCACACTTTTCCCTTCCACTTAACTTTCTATTAATGTGCTTTGATACAGTATTTTGAGAACATCCAACTTCTTTTGCAATTACCTTTTGAGGCTTTCCCTCCTTGTGGAGGGTGTCAATGATGGTTTTCTACCTGTCAGGTCAGCAGTCTTCTCCATGATTGTGAATTCTACTGATCCAGACTGAGAGACCATTTAAAGGCTCAGGAAACCTTTGCAGGTGTTTTGGATTAATTAGCTTATTAGAGTGTGGCACTTTGAGCCTACAATATTGAACCTTTTCACAATAATCATCAAAATTATAACAAAGGTTTGAAATATCTCGCTTTGCATGTAATGAGTCCATATCATATATTAGTCTCACATTTTACGCTGAAGTACTGAAATGAACTTTTGCACGATATTCTAATTTTTCAAATTTCACCTGTATTAATTTCACCTGGTTTGAATTGTTTGGATTGACAAGCAGCAGATTTGTTTTAATGTAAACTGTACACAGTTTATTGGACAGATGGCTATAGAATCGCTGGGGGTAAGCGAACTAAGGAAATTTTGTACAAAATAGTAACATTCTAATTAAAAAAAAAAACCTAAAGCAATAGTTTGGTGAAACATCATATGTGCACTTTTCCAGATATTAGCAAAGATGCGCTTTATGGACAAATACATAGACTTTAATATGGAGTTGGTCCCCCTTTGCAGCTATAATTGCTTTCACTTTTCTTGGAAGGTTTTCCAGAAGATTTTGGAGTTTCTGTGGGAATTTGTGCCCATTCATTCTGTAGAGCATTTATGGGATCAGGCACTGATGTTGGACGAGAAGGCCTGGCTCACAGTGCTGGACCTTGCTTTGTGCATTGGGGTACAGTCATGCTGGAATAGAAAATGTTCTGCCCTAAACAGTGTCCACAAGTTGGAAGCATGGCGTTGTCCAAAATGTGATTACGATTGCTCTTCACTAGATATAAGGGGTCAAGCCCAAATCCTGAAAAAACAGGTGTGCCCCAATACTTTTGTCCATATTGTGTATGTTTGGCATCTAAATTCTGCTTCTTTAGTTTCATACTGGAGCTACAGGACTAATGTTGCTAACAAACACAAGAAGTAAATAGTTACCCAAATCTTTTCCATTAGTACATCAACAAAATGTCTCACAACCACACACAAAGTCATAACTCATATTAAGGCACACAGTTTATTCTGTACCACCATTATATAGACCTGGATACAGTTTAACTGGGTTGAGAGAAGTTTTGTGGAATTTGGTTGACTATATATTTATACTCCGCACACATTAATAAAATATCAGAACAACCATCTTTTACAGCCTGAAAAAAAAGAATGAGTGTGCTATAGAGAAGCTGCTCCTGTTTGTTCAAGCCTTGTTATAACTCATTCGCCAATCTGCCGCTATTATTTTTTGCAATAATATTTGACAAAGTGAATGTTTGAACTCACCAATCATCTCCCCTTGGTCGTGGATCATCACTGCAAGGTCCTTAAAGATCTGATTTACATCCATGATGTCTGACTACAACGGGGGAAAAAAATTCAAACATACAACTGAAAGTAGCACAGTTACTTATAACAAGCAAGGAAAAAGTGTCAACACAGCAAACACATTAAATAATCATTTCATCTTCAATATTTCATTATATCTTTGCAAACTACACTCCCGGAAAGCTACTGGACATGTATGTAGAGGGCATCAAAAGTCTGTAAAGGACTAGTACTGTTAATACAAAGCATTTAATACAAAGAAACTGAGGTAACGTATTAATTAGAAGGTGTGCTTTTACATGGGATGGGTTGTGTTTGTAATTCCCATTCTTGGGGAAAGGTGGATTTAAACTGACCTCAAGTTGACGAATGTTGGTCTCTCTTTCTTTAATGAGCTCCAAATCCTCCTCTGTTATGGCTGCTTCTTCTGTCTGCACCACGGTCTGACCAAAAGTGTCATTACTGCACACATGTATACACACAAACACATAAGACTGTGCACTATAATCTCTTCTGCTGTACAAACTCATAAGCACATATAAGAAGAAATGCACAATGAAGAAGCCATTCTTTGTAAACGTGAGGTTCTACATACTTATCAAAAGAGACAAGTTGCTCATCACGACCTCCATCTTCAACCTGGATTTACAATAAATGCAACAAAAAAATACAATGTTAAGATTTAATAAACAAAAACTTGGAGCAACTTCACTGCAGAACTTTTACCTCTCAGTACATTATTTTTACCTCAAGATACCTCTCTTCATGTACTGTGAGTAGAATGCTTCTTAGTTTATGTAAAAGAAAACAAAGTCCCAGGGCTCTTTGTAATTCGACCTCACTTTTATAAAACATCACATGATAACATTCATTTAAAGGAAAGAGGGGCAATGTGAAAAAGGTTGGGTGAGACCTTTTTAACAAAGGGATAAAAACCCCCTGCTTGTGTCCAAGTTTCTCAATCCATTATCATTATCAGTTTGTACACAAACTGGCCCAAACATTTTTATGATCACATCTAGAAATCACAAGCACAGTCACAGTTTCTTACAGAGAGGCGGGAGCCGGCTCTTGCTCTGGCGACGGACTCCTTCTCTTTTTCTGCTGCTCGACGCTGTACTGCCTGGAAGTTGTTCAGAGCAGCCGAGAAATCATTCATCAAGCGGTCTTTCTGGATCTTCTGCTGCCTCTGTGAAGAAGGTGGTAGGCCAGGTCAGTTTATGAAAGCTAATTCACACAGAACTCAAGACAACAGAAATGTAAAGGTACAGTTGAATCAGATGAAGACTAAGATACAAACCTGTTCAGAGGGTGAATGAGGCAGAGGAAGAGCACCCAGATCTTTCAGATGTTTGTTGGTCTCTTTGGCAAGCTGATTAGTGTAGTGCTGCAACTGTTGACTTATACAAAGCAGAGAGTTTTTTAATTAAATTGAGTAAAATCAGAACAACACACACATCATAAAAGATAAAACAATTAATGACTGTTCAAAAGAAAAAAAAAATTAAGGAAGAGACAAAAATAAGGTAAAATGTGCACGCTTACAGTTTATCCTGCAGTTGAGAGGTGTCCTGTTTTGTCCCTAGCTGGTTCACCATGCTTTTGATCTGTGCCGCTAGAATGAAAACACACAATCAGAATACAAGAAACTGTTTCAGAATGTGTGAATAATTTAGCCAGTAAAGGACAAAGTTCATGTGAAAATGTCTTTTTCACAAAAGCAAATTAGGTAGAACATAAATGTAAAAAAAACTCCCTCTACTTAAGATTACCTTATATTTGTAACATTTGTTTCAATTTTACTGCCAATCAACAGCAGATTGTCAACGCATGCAAATTTTGGTTGCTGAAACCAAAAATAACAGATTGCACTTCCTACTGAAAGGCTGTAATTTTATTCATGCCACATTATTTGCTAAAAACAGAGCTGGGTGCCAAGACCATAAAGAGAAATCTGGTTTTGAAGACCTAAATGGGATTATTGTTTGCACCATTTATTTCAAAGCAGAATAGTCAAACCAACTACTGTAGCTCATAATTTTCCCCTTTTATGTGCACTTTAGTGTCATTAAGGTCAGTGAGAATCAAAGATCGCAACGCATTTTCTTTCCATGTGTAAGAGAAAATCAGTATATTCAGTTGATGATTCTTTCTTCATATTATCATATTAGTGTGATTTCATTGACTAAATGATTAGGTTGTGTAACCAGGTTTGAGCCTTTAGGGCAAAGGACTCATGATTTATGGGTTATTTTCTGCACACCCCATGTTTTTAGTTCTGCTTTTGAGATTAGCTTTTGTTTAAAGGGGACATATTATACCTCTTTTTAAACAAGTTATAATTGGTCTATGGGCTACACAAAGCATGTTCATGAAGTTCTTCGCACAAAATCACTCTCACATAAAGAGATCTCACCAGCTCTATTCTTGACAGTTTCAGT
>JBBIGA010061572.1:0-12429 GCA_037576975.1 Alestes dentex
ATATATATACATCAATTGCCACAATCACTAAAAAATTATTACAATGATTAAATGGGGAGGTAATTTTTTAAAATCTCCCAACTTTGGAGAATGTTCGAATCTCTAGCAGCTAAACAACAGTCCTTTTTCACTCATCATTTAGGAGGGTACCTCTAATTCCAAAAGGCATTATAATTTTTATGCTCTCACTCAAGCAGATGCTTGAAAGGTCACATTAGCTTATATTTGTGTAGTTCTTCATTGAGGTTCTATACTCTAACTCAGGTTAAGATAATAGTGTGTTTTTCCCCACATATTGTCTTTTTACTGAGTTGTGTCATAGCAATGTCTTGTGTCAAAAGGCTGAGATCTGTACACCTCAGACACAAAACAAAGTTTTATATAAAGGTTTATAAAAAGTAATCAATTACACTGAAAAGGAAAAAAGCCCTGGCTTGTGTTACTGAGGTGTAATTGTAATTGGATACATTTTTTTGCCTGGTCCGCAGAGGCGAGCTGAAGAATGGTGGTAATCCAGAGGGCCGGACAGTAGATGAGCAATCAGCAGTGCTCTCATTAATCATGTTGTATTCGGCCTCCTAGTTTTCTCCACAGGTATGGGCTGAAGAATGTACCTACTCCCTCAAGCTTTTAGCTGCTCTCTGTCAGAAACCATGGCTAATGCACTTCCTCTGGAGGGCCCAAGGAACAGATGTGGGAGTTGTTTTTACTTTTATTTTTTTCCTATGAAAGAACAGTGGGAATCACATTTGGCACTGTAGGGACTACAGGTGCAGGTAGGGAGTACGAAAGTGCAAAAGTAGGTTGAAGTAGATGCACACACATTTTTGAGCCTCTTGCTAATGTTCCTAACTCCAACAGGAGCTCAGATTCTTCCCTGAAAACTGTCCGTAATGTTGCCCCCCATTTCAGTTGGTAAGCGCTCCTTAGAAACATAGATGTTCTCAATTAAGTGATACGGCTTGACCATAATATTGAGAGGTCACCGACACTTATGTCATGGCAAGTAATCGTGGTGGTTCATGTCAGAAACATTTGACCTCTAAGATACATTTCTGTTCCAGCTGAAATACACACGGTTGAAATTCATACATTTCAACCCCTAGGTGTGTAAAAGTACATTTCGAGAGCCATCATCAAAATATGTCACTAATATATCCGAAAGCCAGAGGCTAAACGCTCAAAGTGGACCAATAACGGTGTCAGCCTCATTTTGTTATGAGAGAACAGTGCTTAGCATCACTTGCCACAGTGGTCCCTATGGACCACATTAACCAGCGGGGAGATGAAGGGCAATTTACATGATTAATTGCCTGCCTGAGGGTTAAAGAAATGTTTACTGAAGGAAGAGAAGTTTGGAGGCCACTCTGTGTTTTAACCTGTAAATGATTATTAGGTGACATAAATGCCAGCAAGTTTGCTGAAGAGCCCCTTGTTTGCCTTTGAATACAACACAAATGTCTCAAAACTACAATAGATGTTTACAGAGAGTTATCTACCCTTTTAAAAATGACCAGTTTTATGCTTTTTGTCCACTTATGATATGTGTTTTTATTTACCAAAAACATTTTAACCTTTATTTGTCCTGTGCCTTTTAGACTTATTTATGTAAACGAGCACTGTTCCATTTGGATGCACTTTATTGTGCAGTCTAGACTAAAATGCCCCTTAATTGCAAATGGGTGGAACCAAAATACTGAAATCTAAATAGATGGATATAATGTTAATACAATGTTTTGTTTTGGGTTTTTTTGCATGCATGGCTCTTATATACGAGGGGGTAAAGTGACATTTTGCCACTTTAACAAAACATGAACCTTATTTATTGAATTAAGCATTCCTTATTCTATGATGTAGGCCTTTTAAACCCCTATATGATCTTGAACATATTAAAACAGGGTATAGATCATTATAATCTAGAGAATAAGAAACTAATAGAGTCTGAATATATATACTTTTACTGAGTATAGGAATTGCTATACTGTACTGTATGATTAACAACATCCACTACATTCAAATGCTGGGTAGCTAGCTTTTTCCAAAAAACTTAGAAATGTCTTAATAATTTGATGTAAACTCTAAAATGTCTCACTAAGCTGTTGAAACTGAACAAGTTTTATTTTTTCGCCTGCCAAAATTATTTTCCTCACCATGTGTTCAGTAAACCAGGTATTAATAATGATAATCCATCCATTATCTAAACTGCTTATAATAACCAGGGTTGCAGGGGGTGCTGGAGCCTATCCAAGCACTTATGGGACAAAAGGCAGAGAAACACTCTGGACAGGTTATCATTCCATAACACAGGGTACTCACAGTCACAGCAATGCATCATCCCCAATTCACCTGATATGCATGTCTTTGGATTGTGGGAGGAAAACTATGCTCCTGTTGGAAAATCAGGCAGACGCTGGGAGAGCATGCAAAGTCTACAAAGCACTCTTGACCCTGGCCTGGAATCAAACCTGGGACTTAATAGCAATAATGATGACAGTGATAATGATAAATCATGAACAAATCATTAAGCTGATTTATTGTGAATCAAGTAATCATGACAGCCCAAGTGTACATGACACATAATGTTTTGTTTATCATTTGGGAACAAGAGTCTGACTGCAAAAATGGTACAATGGTTTACCCTCTTTGCTGCAGAGAGCACATTACTTCCCTAAAAGCTCCAATAAAGGAGCAGCCCATTACTATCGATTATTTTTTCACATGTGGCCTTGGCTTGTTCCTGAGCTAAAAGGTATAAAACGGCAAAAAGGAAGAGTTTAAAGGACCATTAGAACATTTTTGGAGGTTAGACATGCTGTAATCGACTCAATAAAGTTTTTTTTTTTTTTTACTTTTTCTATCCTGGCAGCAAATTGATATGCTCAGAGCTCGAGTGAGCAAACACATTCTTCCTCTAAAAGCAAATATTCATGCACTGGCTTGCTGTATGATTACCTTTCTTATTAAAATTTGCTCTCATTCCCTATATTTTATTTTATGTTCCCCGCCCGTAGAAATAATTGCACACTGGGGAAAAAGTGTAGAAAAATAAACTTTTATGAACTGTGTGCACAGCTGTCCAAGAGTTAAAGCATACACAAATATGATTTGCTATAGAAAGATGGATTCCAGTTGTGGAAGCCATTAAGGCTATATAATACTAAAGGAATGCTTCAGCTTTTTAGATGAATCTATTGTACCTGGCTCATCTTTATCAGAGGGCTGATTACCATTTCTAGATATTTTCTGTATTTATCACTCTCCATTTAACAGCAGTGGGTCCTCAGTGGAGATTGTATCGTGGTAAACTTCAGACCTCCTCCCATCCTCACCACATTCTACATAGGGAGCACAGAGGGCATTCTCTATTATGGCATGGTACAGAATATGTTCCATTTTGGATCTCTTCAGAGGATAGTGATGACAGCTGAGAAGATAATCGGGGTCTCTCTACCCCCACCACAAACATTGATACTACACACTGCAACCTCAAAGCCTCCAGCATTGTGGATGACACTCCTGACGCATACTCATCTCCTTCCTTCTATCTGGCAAAAGGTTTTGTGTCATACAAGCCTCCACTGTCAGAATGGGAAGCATATTTGCTATTATTATTTTATTATATACCGCACATTCTCTGTATGTTTGTTCAATCCATATTTGTTCCTCTGTTCCTCTATATTTGCATTTTTGCGCACTTCATGACTCCACTGCTATCTATCACACAGTATCTATCAGAATACAGTATCACAGTACTGTGTTTATTAAAACTGTACTGTAGCTGCTTTTGCCGGCTACACTAAATGTTGTATATATATATATATATATATATATATATATATATATGTATGTATATATACATATAGGATAAAATACAGATACAGAGTGCAACAAACACATAAGAGCAACAATACAGCATGACAAAACACCATTTATCCTCTGAGGAGATCCAACATATTCTGTACCATGCCATAATAGAGAATGCTCTCTGTGCTCCCTATGTACGTGGTGAGGATTGGAGGAGGTCTGAAGTTTGCCACGATACAATCTCCACTGAGGACCCATTGCTGTTCAGTGGAGAGTGATTATGTCATACCCTCCTGAACAGCTATCTCTCTTGTTTTGTCCACAGTTTGTTGGGTCTGAAACTGTCTGTTAGCCCTTGCTCCTCCTCTCTGTATGCCACCTTGTCATTCCTACTGATGTGTCATCAGCAAAATTGATGGTGGTTTGAGCTGTGCTCAGCATGGTGGTTCTGGATATGTTTCTCCAAGTCCCGACTGACTGAGGTCTCCCAGGATCCAGTAGCAGAGGTGTTTATGCCCAGCATTCACAGCTTCTCAATCAGATGCTGAGTAATGATGGTGTTCAATGCTAAACTGATCTTGTTTTCTCACAAAAGTGTCCTTTTTGTCCAGTTGGATGAGAACCAGGTGAAGGGTGGGGGCGAGGTTGAGCAGTTAGGACCATACACAAACAGCAAGGGGTCCAGTGAGCAGGGCCGCTTTAATTTAAAATGCCTCATGATGAGCGGCTTGAAGCACTTCATCAGATTGGGTTTGAGTGCAAAGAGATAATTATTAAGGCATTAAGGCCGGACGTTGATTACTTCTTTTTCAGGGGGGTGATGGTGGTTGCTTTGAAGCATGTTGGAATGACAGCAGTGCTGATGTCTGTGACAACATCTGCCAGACAGTCTTTAAGGAAAAATTACTTGTGACTTGTATGATTGTGGGTGTGAGTTTTGGAGCTCACTGAAGTCTCTGTAAAGTTCAGAAAGCCAACATGTTGTTAGCATTATTTCTGGGCGGGGTGGGGATGGGTGGAAATAAAGTGGTCTGTATTTAACAGTCACAAACGCCTGCAGCGTTGTGAAGTAACAAGTGACCAGCAGAGACCAGTCGGTGTTGTCGTACACACATAAACCCTCACCTTTAGTTTTGCTGGTAAAAGCTGTGGTTCTCTCCAAGCAGGATGTTATCATGTTGCTAATCTGGGTAGCTGTCGTTGAACCATGTCATTAATTAACCATTAATGCTAGCCCAGCATGGACATGGCACTTCTACTTTCATGTCCCTTTGGCATGTCCCTTCCTCAGACCAGCATCAAACTCTGAATATGTGCAATGGAACTCTGTATATATTAAATGAAACTGAAAGTATGCAATGGAACTCTGTATATATTAAATGAAACTGAAAGTATGCAATGGAACTCTGAATATATGGAATAAAAAAGCCTGCCACTGGCACCGTGGGGGACAAATTTGTAGCTGTAAGACCACCATCATTTAAAAGCTCTGGCTTTTTGAGAGAGTATCTCAATGGACTGTACAGCTCAAATCAAACCTCATTGTTGGTCTGCAACTGAGACTAAGATATTAAGTGCTGCTACAATGGATCGCCACAAGTATCTGTTTCCAGCTACCTCCAATCCTGCCAGTGATTTTCCAAAATCATACTCATTTTACCTTTTCCTGTGAGAGCATCATAGGCTTGTAGTGACAGAAAGCTCAGTTTGTCCTTACTTAACCTTTCTGTCACTGAACAACAAACACATTACTGCTAGTGCTAGCCCCAAGTGTAAGGCCGTAGCTGAAAGAGGTGTTCAGGCTGCGAGTTTCTTGTCATGTCGCATGAGGAGTTCTGCAGGTCAGGTGTCACTGCTCACGGCTACCACACAGCACTCAGATTTTGTAGATACGATGAACACAGTCTAGTCTCACAAATGGAGGGCATCGAAGGTACCGAAGCTTAGTTCTGTTGAACACTGACTACAGAAATCAGAGATCAGAAGTTCCAGTTAGGGGTGGAAAGAGAACAGCCTTACTGAGGTCATATTTCAGTTAGTACAAATATTTAATTACTTAAGTATGAGCAGATAAGTCATTGTGATTTACTTTTAGTTATCAAGGTCTAACTAAAATGACAAAATGAAGAGAAATAGTGTAACAGTTTTAGCTATGATTAGCTTTATTTGATTGCTACTGATATACGGACATAAAGAGCAACCATAAACACAGCCTTTTCATGTACAGCTTATACCAGAAATTGCAATATAATTTGAATGTCAGGTAAATTACATTTTATGGTGAAAAGTAGCTTTTAACTAAAAAGGTCCTGTTATTTGAATGCTACCTACATGTTGACTTCATAATACATACATAGGTACTGAAAACTGTATTTAAAAAAGCAATAAAAGCAAAATGACCAAGTATTTATAAGAAGCTTCACTAATGTCAAGATGGTATGAGAATTTTTTTAAAAAGAAAGTGCAGAGGCAGTGATATTCTATAAACTAAAGTAAGTCACATCCTATAAACTAAAGTGATTGTGACTGAAGTGATAAGTTCCATTTATAGTGCTATTCTGATGCGCCATTCCCTAGTCACAGAACGTATAAGCCAGACATGAAGCTAGTTTGGTACTTTGAAGGATTCTGATGTGCTCAAATTAAAAAAAAGTGATTTTCATACATGTCACTTCAGTTTAAGGGCATTTTCAGTTTAAGGGCATTCCCTGGGAATTTGGTATATAAATTAAACTGAGGTGTGTAATTTTAGTTAAAGGCCTTTTGACTGTGGCAGCGGTGCTGAACAGACAGCGCCCTTCCATCTGCTGGGCCGCTTCAGCACCCTGGACAGCAACAGCGCCACTCACAGAGGCGGGATGGCAATGCCCCGAAACGAGCTGCGCCTGGTTACGATAAATAAGTCACTGTCATCGAGGAGGGGGCAAATATAAACGGAGCCCCGCACCAAAGCATGGGGACTTTCTCATCTACGCTTATTTAATGCCACATTTTCTACTACAGATTCCAGCCCCAAAGACTACCCATGAGCCTTTTGAAGCTGCTGGTGCCTTGTGCCTGTTTTTTTTTTTTGCTACCAGCTTACCAACTAAAGACTCCTCCCAGTGGACCACATCATTCAGCATCCTGCACCTTCTGCACACCCTCTTCCCTCTACCACACTTTTCCAGTCACTCATAAGTAAATAAACATGCTATATAAGTATGTATTTATTTATTATTATTAATCATTATTAAATAATGTTACTATTTATTTATAATTCAGCATGCATGCATCTTAAACTTCCTTCATAGGTACTCCAGCTGAAATAGTGGAAATGCGTTTGTACCTTGTTATGTTTATAAAATATAAAAAAATATTAGAAAAATTGGAACCTTAGCTAAAAAAAAAGTATGTAATTTAATTTCTGAAAAGTAAAATTAAATCGCTGAGTGACCTGTATTCAAGCAGCACAACAAGAGTATCTTTCAGAGCATTCAGTGTGTCTGCTTGAACATTTTTAAGTACCCGTAAACATTAGGGAGAAAGCTTCTTAAGAAGATCGGCACAACCCATGTTCAACAGTTAGCCCTGACATGATACAGATGGAGAGGTTCATTCTGCCCACTAAAACCCATGCTATGGTTCTCACTTAGAGGGGAGAACAAACAGCAATACAGTATGTTTTCAAGCACTTTTCTGAAACAGCAATAACAAGAGAAATGTCCTATCTAGCCTTGCTTCAGGAGTTTTTTCCTTCTATCAAAAAAAGCCAGCACACCATCAACAAGGCAATAAACTGAAAAAAGCAGAAATCCTTTCTCCTCCCTCAGCTTTGCTCGGATCTCAAACTTTATGACCAAGATAGACGCTCTGAAATCAAACATATGTTTTTTTTTTTTTTCACCTGTGAATAGCTGAAATATTGTGGTATTTTTGAAAGATATAACATTTAAGATTTCTTTCAAGATTTTGTTTATATTACAATGATAGAATCAAATGCATCAGTAAACACTTTTTCTGGTGTCCTAAATTAGGGATATAGCGTCAGTATTGAAAAACTGCATTTCATTGTGAGAAAACAAAAACAGAGAAAAAAAAATCATGCCAGTTTTATAGGATTTTTAATGGTGCTCATAGTTGCGTGTAAGTAAGTGTATAGTGTTCTAGTTTGCTATTGGCTTTCTCCACTTTAGCTAATGTTAGCTAGGTCCAGAAATAATAAAAATGTGGTTCTTTGACAAGTATAGTGTATATAGTATACAAAATATATAGGGTATATACTATGTACATTATTTGGCTTCATGATAACAGTACTGCCATCTGAAGAAGTAACCAACCAACATGCCTATGTTGACATTGGCAATATTTTTTTTCTGAGATTTGTTCTGCAAAATGAAGACTATTTGACAGCATGACTGGTGCACACTCAAGGGAAAGTTATGATAGGCAATATGTGACAATAATGCATTGAAAACTTGGCTGTGTCAGCGTGGATAAGAATGATTTTCTGGACTAAAATTACATCAATAACCATAATAATAATAATAATAAGAAGAAGAAGAAGAAGAAGAGGAAGAAGAAGAAAACGCAGAAGAAGAAGAAGAAGAAGAAGAAGAAGAAGAAGAAGAAGAAGAAGAAGAAGAAGAAGAAGAAGAAGGAGAAGCTATATTTTTTTATTTACTTCTGACCGCCACAGAAGCTGAAGTACTAAATGGCAATTACTGGGGACAAGCAGAATCTGAGAACTGGTCCAAGTAGCAAGAAGATTATTCTAGTCTTATTAAGACTAATCTGTGTCAAATTACTAAAAGAAAACATGTTGAAGCATGTTGTATGTCTGATTTGTTTACAACTGGGTAAGGAGCATCTACTAAATGCAATTATGAATGGGTGTTCAAATGATCGGCCGTTCACACAGGCATGTATTGGCTGCTTGCATGCAGTCATAGAACGTGGTAGCGATGCAAGGTGTGAATTTACATGCAGGTTGAATCTCAGTTGCTAGTTTTTTGACTGGGCCAAACAGAACTTCTGGATGTGAGCAAATGTAGCCAAGTGAAAGCATATCAAATGTAAAATGGTTTTTGAGATATTGAAATGTGTCCATGGCCAACATAGATGAAATTTCACAAAATATTACAAGCTTTCAAAGAATGTGGTTGCGATGCAGTTTGTCAAATTTTGTAAATTTTGTAAACCATTACATCATAAGATAATGACTAATGAAGCATGAGATTTTTATATTGACAGCATTCACTAGATGGTGCTACTCCACAAATGAGTCGTAACGAGCTAGGGTTATGTGCCTCCTAGATGTCAGCTTACAACACAAGCAACACAAAATTTTTGGTGACTGTCGAGCCATTTCCCAAAAAGTGCTTTCTGACTAGTTTTGCTACGTATATCATTTTGTTGACCAAATATAGATAAAGAGGCCCACAATGATACGTAAGAACAACAATTTTCGTATATGTATTCACAACAAAGCAAGATCCCATGACAGGAGATCTATAAGATTTTGTGATGAGTAATTCACAACATTCACAAAACCTCCCACGATTTTAATTTCATGTAAATGAACCAGGAGAATGAGGTCAGGTGAGGTCTTTAACTCCACAAGTGCTTCAGGGCACTTAACTGTTGTTGAATTTTGTGGTTTGAGCTTGGACTGCCAGCAGAAGGTACATGCAGCTCTGTGCCTGTAATTTTATTTGTGCCTAAAAGCATTTAGAAATTTCTGATAGACAGCATAGACTAAAGATTTCTTCGTCTACAATTGTCACAACTGTCTTCATGGAACTAAAGCAAGGATCCTTATCATTTTGGTCATTTATGCTTCAACAGATACCTTTTATTGTTTAAGCAGCACATTTTCACTTGTGTCTCTTGACAATGAGTCATCTCCTCAGCAAAGTGTTCATGTTCTCAATGGAGCGCGGTAACAGTCACCGTTCTGGCCCGGCTTAGTTTCATTCAGTGTAAGCACTCAAATCATCTTAGTGACATTCTGTTGCCATAGTAACAAGTTGGAACGTCTGTACAAGATGACATTTTCGGGGGTTTTTTTTGTGGGTTTTTTTTTTTTTTTTGGTCGAGAGAGACGAGGAGATGGACAGACAAGGAGATGTTATGCCATGCGCTCTGTCTGTTATTCAATCAATTTTTGCGCACTGATTGCAAGAAAATAAGCTTACAAAAACCTGCAGATAGAAAAACACTGCGCAAAAGGTACACCAAGTGATTAAAAGTGGCTAGATGTAACTGACGTACTTATTTTTATGTGCATATACGATGAAAGCTATTTGATTATGTATTGATAAAACCTAAAGTGCTTTTCTGAGTTCAACAAAAAAAAATAAAAAAGACAAATAAAAAATGACGCATCACATTTATGCTACTTTAGTCTAAAACCTTCACATTCAAGCAAGGCCACTCAACAAACACTGCAGTGGAGACATGTTTGGCATGTAGCATCAACGAATATGAGTGGAATTGCAGTGGAATTTGAACATAACACATAAAAAGGGGTCTTATTGTGTTGTAAAAACACTGAACGTGTGTCTGGCGGGGTCTGCAGAGATGCAGGTTTGATGCAGGGAGGAGATACTGCCGTTGAACAGAGGGATATTGCTGAAGGATCTTCTTTTACTACTGTAACGTACTAGGTGAATCTTTCCATTGTGGCACTGGAACACTACAGATAGGTTCATCAGGGTGCTCATTATCCTCTACCCTCAAAATGTTTGGACTTCAATTGACTGCTATTGTTGTTGCTTTGTGCCAACAGTTTAGCAAGGCTGGGGACAGTGCATGCTTGGCTAATCAATATAGTATAAAAAGAGTCACCCCTAGGTCTTTCTATTCAGAAAAGTGATAACACTGAAAGCTTTGGGTTTTGGAAGATAAATCTGTGATTTACAGAGACTTTGGTAGTTAACACCAACAGCCTTTTTATTCTGGTACTTTGTCTGTTGTGCAAATCCTGGAAAAAGTGCTTCTATTTGTAGCCACATGATTAAGGACATGGATCTCCACAACCCATAAGGTGAGAAGAATAACAGAGCCTACAAAAGAATAAATGGTTCAGAGCCAGTAGGGTTTAGCATTTTAGATTAATTCTGGGTAACATTTCATGTGAACTCTGCTACATAACACTGACATAATTGTGCCATGTCATGGCAGAATTTATCATAAATTGGCCAACCCTTTAGTATTACAGTGTCAAGGGAATTTTACCAGTAACTGTCTTAGTTCATCCTGTATTTGTGATGTATTGGCATTTAATGAGCATGTGAACAGTAGTTGCCCATTCAAGAATGACTGCTATTCAAAACCTCTACACTGAATTGAACTGACATTGAATTTAAAGAAAATCACCCGCAATAGTAACAGGACACATGAACATGGTCTGTCTTGACAACATATGACATCTTCCATGACATGTTCATGACATGTTTATGTAAATGTTATGCATCAAGGTTACCTAATTATGCACGATCATCTATCCATTAAATCCACCTAGTTAAGCCCCAGGACTAACATGGCTACTTCAGGGCATGCATGTACACATTACAATACATCCTTACCGAACCCAGTGAATAATATGTCTAACAAAGAGCCATTGGTGATTTAGCCATGTGTGCAAAACTTCATAATGGACAAATTGTGCACTTTATGGGTATAAAAATGTGAATTTTATAACATACCTTGCACACTACAGTTGAGGTAGGGATCCTTTCTTTTTAGATTCAAAAGACATCCAGACAAAATGTATCACTAACAACTTTGTATCGGATTGTTAAGGAATCTGCAAATCCACAAGGTTACATTATCAACATAAGACATAAAAAAGTGATAAAGTCCCACCCATAATATATATTTAGGGTGCACAAAAAGCCTGGGGATTGCCGATAGTCACCACAAAAAAATTTACAGTATGTAGGTGAAATGTGTACTACACTAGCGTTTGGTTTTGACTGGGGGTTCTATATTCCAGTTGAATAAATCTAGTAAATACTTCATCCGGAAAAATAGTTAAAATAAAAAAGGGCTGGAAAATGTATGTGTTGTCCCGAAGGTATTTTGCTTCGTAGAAGAAATGCTGGGAACATTCACTGTGCCTACAAGGCTGCCCAAGCTCAAGAAAATTGTTCCGACCAATTTTCCTAAGCAAAGCTGTTGTCATCTTCTAAAATACGCTCGCTGTGGGGTTTGTTTCCGAGCCAAACCGTCCTCAAAAAAAGTGTTCAAAAAGTGTACGCATAAATGTTTCCCAGGTACACCTCTTGGTGCTCTCCTCTCTTTGACAGGGGACGAGCCCGTCTGGTGCATTGTGAGAAGATTATACAAAGATTACACTGGATCCTGCTGTTGCTATGACAACGTTTCCCATCAAGCCGGCATGCAGAACCAAACGAATAACAAGCTTTATTCCACATGACAGCTGTTTGTCCGCACAGGCCATGACGGAAATAGGATAGGGACAGGTGCAGACTTGAAAGGACAGGGACGTGTCTCGCGCCTAGCCATGAGGAAGATGGAAAGGTTTAAAAAGCTTAAAGGGACTTTTTGACGTGCCATAATTAACCAGATGACATCCTGGAAACCACAGATGCTTGCAATTTGTCCGGGGGGCGGGGGTGG
>JBBIGA010061593.1:0-12428 GCA_037576975.1 Alestes dentex
TCACACTGAGAGTTCGTTTGAAATGGAATGCGGTTCTCTTTCTGGTCCACTTCAGCTCAGATGGGGTCTCAGTTCTTCTTCTGTTCACACTTTAAGTTCCTTATCCAACCTGCCGCCGCTGTCCCTTCACGTTCACCATTCTTGGGATTTTTTTTCCTCATAAGAGTAGATGGTTAAAAGCTCTACCAAACGTCTACATTTTCCACAAAGATCGTTCTTCAGTTGATGGAGAGCATAAATGCTTTCAGTCTGAGCATCTCGGTAGAGAAACTTGATCTTGACAAGAATCTCTAAGTCCCTTTATTTATGTATTTATTGGGTTTTTATTTTTATGATAATTTATTCGTTTATTCGTATTTTTTAGTTTATTTTCGGTTGTTTCCCGCATAGACGTATATGGTTTCCTCCGTGATCTACGTACGGTAAGCCTACAGGGCCAAAACAGTCGAAGCGAACTCGGAGCGCTTTGTGTTCAAAACGCGCAACTTAACCGAACCGTGCCGCGGACTCAAAGCGAACCGAACTGAGACCACCTCCCGATGCGGTCTCAGTTCGGTTCGTTTCAGAGGGGTCTGAGTTCGTTTGGCGTGTTCACATGTATGCAAAAAATGCTGACTAATCGATCAGATTTCGCTTTAAGTGCTGAAACGGAGTAAGTCTAATCCAATCTGGCGTGTGCAGGCTGCGGTTGCGTCATCAATGCGTCATCACTGCGTCATCACTGTTTCGGTCGCGTTAATTATTATTATTATTTTATTTAGATTTTTTTTTTGCATTTTTTGCCATTTTCGGCTGAAAATTTTCGGTGCATCCCTAATTCTAATACATCTTTGTTTTCCTTAATGGGGTAAAGCAGATCAGTAATTATGCCCAGCCTGAGCCCATGTACCAGTCCCTTCACTCTCCTAACACAGAAATGATTCTTCAATGAATAGATCTATTTAAATGCACTGAAGTGTTAAAGAGAAAACACATATTGTTTTGGTCCTGGGTGGATGCTGCTTGTTGGTCCAAAGCAAGAAATCTATGTCCGCTCAAGGATGTCACACTGGCTTTTATTGTTGTTATTTTGAGGTAATGATCTTGGCAGGAGGACAAGCCTTTAATCTACTTAACCTTGCAAAGCTACAAAATAAAAAAGTTCTGTCAGTAACTTGTATACTGTGGCTAATAAGACATCACTCACCTCATTGTTTATGAAATTTCTGTGGAATTTAATTTTTGATATATGAACAAGGAGTTTCCGAGAGGTTTAATTTGAAACCTTCCACTGCTCTGCACATTTTAGTGATTTTTCTGCTCCCAAACCCAGTTCATTAAAAGCTCTCCTGGAATTAAATGGGTGTGTTACTGCAGGAAAAGCAGGTAGGCCTCCGGGAATGGGGTCGGTAGCCACTACTGCAAAGATACTATGTTTTTGGGGTTTTTTTTACAGTGGTTATTATAGAAACCAGGGGTTGCAATGTTTACAACATACCTACAGTCCTTTATGAACAAAAATAAACATTGAACCTGAGCCAGTGAGACTAGTAAATATGAAAAATCATTTTTTGAGGGGTTAAAAAGAGTTTTTTACTTAACATATCTCTCCATGCTGCATTTCTTAAGTACTATAAAAGTAGCATAATATCTCCCACATTTCAGATAATGTATCTGCAGCCACTTCACTTTTTATGAGGTACAGTAGCTTTTAAAGGCATTCATCTCTTTTGATGTGTGGTTCCCATCACTACTGCTGAGAACAATTCTGACTCGCTGGGTTAATCTATAAATGCATTTGACATTAAATTGCATCACTTCTTCGAATGACTTTGTTTTTACATTTTTAGAGGACAAAGTCGTGGGCAAAAAGTCCCTTATTAAAAGTAGTGGAGTCTGACCTTCTGTGCCTTCAGCCCACTACACCAGATATACCTTGCTCCTTATTCGTGCCTGTTAAATTATTAAAAGCAGCGTAAACATTTAACCTCGCTTACAAGAAGGAGCTGGCCATTCACTGTTGGAGTGGGACGAACTGTAAATGAGCAAAGAGGCCTCAGCTTACCCTGCTAAAAGTCTGAGGGTCAGGGGCATGGCCGGGCTCTGGCATTTTAAAATGTGACCCCGTTTGCCGTTTGGGTTTGCACATATCAGCTTTGTACTGTAAACAGAAGGTACAATGTCAATAGCGTTGTAACGTTTAACCAGTGTCTAACCTCCAGTGAGGGGACACCAGGCCAACAGGCCACAGCCTGCCAGGCCCCAGGAAATCCTAAACAGGACCGACTTCTGCCTTGATGGCGTTATCAGGGTTAGTGGCTGTGCTGAAAGAGAAAGGCTGACTCTCAAATGGCCCTTGTTCCATATACAATACACTGTGTGAGTCATGAAACTATAGCTTCTGCACTCAAATCACGCAAAAGATACATGTCCAAGAGGAAGCCGTGCAGACAACAGCACGTCCCAAATTACTCCCTCTTAGACTCATAATGCATTACTTTGTAGAAGTCGTAATGTTGTGACCTACATAGAGCACTGTATGGGAGGTAGGGTGTCATTTGAAATTCAATCACAGTGGTTTTGCCATTCTGCGTGTGCACCCTGGCAGTGGAAAAATGTCAGCCATTTGCATCCTCTCTCACTCAGCATGTAAAGCAGTGGCACCAAGAACTCATCTTGCAGAAAAAACTCCTCGTAAGCCTGGCAGATCTTGCACAGGATCTTGCATACTCATTAGATTAGAAATACACGTGTTCATAGACGAAGGCCAGCTTTTTTTATAGGTTTTGGCTACTGGATGAAACGAATCCCAGATGTGCCAATGAACTCGGTTTCAGTGCGGTAATCTAATCCCAGAAACCAAAATCTGATCAGATTGCTTTGGAAAATCTGTGCCCAGAAGATTAACTGCACACCAATGAGAGAAGCCCAGGCTTCTTTACTGCTGCCAGAGTGCAGAATCATCTTTAGGAATTGGGGGGTCAAAAAAGACGTCTTCCTCCTATTCCTGTCATTATTTCTACACAACAATGAAATTACATGGAAAATCTAAGGTGACCCAGAGGAGTCTCATCCTATTCACTTATCTTTCCTGAGCAAAATACCTTAATAATCTCACATTTAAGGGGGGGGGGGGATTCTGTATCAATGTTTTGGAATGGGATATCCAATTAGCTAATTTAAGTGTGGAGTCCAGATACTTTTGACCATATAGTTTATTTCATAACTCCATTTCCAAAAGCAAAGAAACTGTCTTCTGGGAGGCCATTACACACCAGAGCTGCTATATTTATTTAAACACTACCAGAAACCACTGTACACCCTAAGCACCACAAGACTAAACCACAAGACTAATGATTTGAATGAAAGGATTTGATTGTGGTTCTTCAGAATCTTTAGGATGCAGTGTGCCATGTTCCACTGTGATTCAGCTATTTATTATTATATATTGTAATAGTAATGATATATTATTATATTATTTAAAAAAATACATTAATGTGAACAAAAAAACCCTTTTCAACAGCATACATACAGACAGTAAAAGAATGCTTCTGTACCAAGCGTTCATATATTTTCTCACTGATCTGCTTGAGTAGTGTTCACTAGCCCTCCTCCTGTATATTTACCATCCGAATTTCACTTCCAACCCAAATGTTTCACACCACGTTCAGCTAATCAAGGACTTCCAACCTCTGAAGTGAATAACTAGGTTTATCGGGTGGGGTGGATAAGGGTTGGAGCTAAAATGTACAATAAGCTAAATGTCCAGAAGGTTGGTGACCACTGCACTAGACCACTGCGGTTATCCATAACTAGTGTACCGCTCATTTCTGCTACTCTGCTTGTATCCACAGTGAAAGTAGATTGGGGCTCAGGATTTGGAGGATTTTTGTTGAAAGAGCCCATTGTTTTACTGAACCTTGTAAAAATAAATCCGAATCAATATTTATAACTCAAAATGTAATTCCCAGTCCCAGGCAATGCACTCATGTATTTTTAAAGACCTACACTCAAGTTTGAAGTGAGTGAGTTGGAGCTCAAGGTTCCTTGGGAGATAAAGCTGTTACTAAGGACCCTGAACCAGGTTGAGCAGATTGTACAGGCTTATCAGCTCCATGTGAGATAAAGGTGTTTCAAAGATCAGGGGCTAAACATTCAAATATTGATGGTCTTTGTTGTCTCATCAGGACATATTTTCTCTTTTCTTGCAGAAGCTAAACGCTGTCCAGTCAGTATATTTATAATTATAATTTGTGAATGTTGCTCGTGTTGCATCATGTGCTTCTGCTCTGCTGACCCAGAAAGCCTTTCTGAGCCATGGAGGCCGTTTGATTTTCTCCTGAGGGGAGTGTCTTGGGACAGATAGTAGATGAATTGGATCAGCTGATTGCCTTTGATTGATCCTGAGAGAGCAAGTAAGGAAGAAATACACCAATAGCAGGTCAGCAGGTTCATGCATTCATTGCTTGACAAAGGGCTTGGGACAGCTTGCATTTGCTTAGAATAATTTTCAAGGTTATCTTTCAATTAAGAAAGAGTTGGAAAGGTAAAAGTATTAAAAAATACTTGGAAAGGGTTGGTTAACAAAAAAATTGGGTCAGCTTTATGTGTATTTTGTAACATGCACCATGTTCATTAAAGTATGTTCGTTGGTATGAAGAGTATGTTTTGACTCAATAAGGATTTGGTAGTTTACCAGGATTTGGTAGCTACAATCACAGTTTGAATGGCTCCACAGTGGCAATATGTCCACACAATAGCCCAATCACTGAAAGAACATTTCCAAATATTTTCGCCTCATTTGGAAGCTATTTGTTTTACAAGAGCAGTTCTCGAATGACCAATAGCCTGGGGAACTGCTGAAACACTGTTGTAGAGCTGACTTTAGCCAGCCTTTGCCAAGGTTAGTTAATGTGTCACACTAGTATACACCACATGCTAATAAAACTTAAAACTTACCATTTTAGTTGGCATTAATGTTTTTTTGACAAATGTCAGTAGTAACACTGTACTCTTTATTTATCAGAATCAACTTTTACTGGGGTTTTCCTACACAAGCTGTCCATTTTAACTTGAAATCAAACCACCATGTCACTGACTGCTGGTTGAAGGCTTGGCACATTGTGTATCACATTGTGTCTAAAACTGATCAATGAAATTGTGCTGCGTAAAACTTTTTCTTCACCCTAACTTATGCCTGCATATATGCCGTGTTATAACACTGTCTGCAGATTTTTGATTGGTAGATAATATTTAATGCCTTACAGAGCACTAAGTAAGTAAAGTAATAGCAAGTCAGTAAGGAAAGAGGAAAAAAAAATACAAATCAATCCTATCCAGTCCTAGGACAAATCTAGCCTGAGATTCCATACACTCACACTGCGTGATGTCATGCAGCTATTTATAGAGGGGATAGCTCAAGCATGATAGCCTACTTTTAGATGCTCATCTCAAGCGAAGTGCTTCTGTTAAAACCAACTCAATAACGAAGCTTAGTTTAGTTTTTCGTATTGGAAAACAAAAACTGTTATCATGACATCTCTGTCAGCAGAACATAAAAAAAACACTTCTGGCCCAGATAGAATTATCACAAGACTAAAGTTAACATTAAATAATAATCAGAACACAAAACAACCAGAACAGTCACAACATCACTGAAGACCAAACAATACAATTTTGTTTTGAACAAATGTAAAAGGATTAAAATCCAAACATTAAAATCTCTGTCTCTCCCTTTTTCTCTGTCTTCGTCTGTCTGTCTGTCTGTCTGTCTGTCTGTCTGTCTGTCTCTCTCTCTCTCTCTCTCTCTGTCTCTCTGCCATCTCTCTATCTCTCTCTCTCTGTCTCTCTCTATTGTCGCTCTCACACTCTCACTTTTGCTCTCTCTCTCTGTCTTCGTCTGTGTGTCTGTCTGTCTGTCTGTCTGTCTCCCTCTCTTTGTCGCTCTCACTCTGTCTCTCCTTCTTTCCCTGTCTTCGTCTGTCTGTCTGTCTGTCTGTCTGTCTGTCTGTCTGTCTCTCTCTCTCTCTCTGTCCTCTCGCTCTCTGTCTCGCCCTCTTTCTCTGGGTTTGTCTGTCTTTCTCTCTCTGTCTCTCTCTCTTTCTCTCTCTCTCTCTCTCTCACTTTCCTCTCCCGCTCTCTCACTGTCGCTCTCTCTCCTCAGATATGATCTTGCAATCCGAGTGTCCTGTAATTAGAGGAAAAACAGACTAAATTCTCTCTTCACTGCTGGAACTCTCCTACCTGTGAGTTTTGCTGCTCTTGCCAAAAAGCCCAACACGTCAACAAGGTTCCCTTGTGACCCTGTTCGTTCCCCTTCACTGCTGCTAAAATATAAACTCTGTCCTGTTTTCTCACACTCGAGGGTCACAGTGTGAGACAAAGCAGTGTGGCAGCCCATAATATTTACACTGTTGAGTTTTAAGAAAGACAGGACAGATCTTTGTTTTCATGGTTACGCTCCAAATATGAGGCAACACAGTTATCCTCTGTCCACGCTGGCCTGACAGACTGGGCATAAATTAAATCTTTTTCTCTTGACCTTTCTTCTTTCTTTCTTCTCTGATATACAGTATAACCATGAGAGTATGTTTCATGTTTTTGTTTGACATTCTATGCACAGAACTATAGCCTTATACCCAGCACACCTTATGTAAACACACTGGCTGCAGATATTTGGCTGCAGATTACATGAATGTTAATAATAACATGTCTTAAAGTGTTAGTTTAATTTACACATTTTTACTCCTGCACACACATTGTTAGATTGCTGTTTTACCCCAGGCTTGTGAAGTCATTGTCTGTATATGCTAACTTTAATTCCCTGACAGTTTCCCTAGCTGCTGTGAGGCTGTGCCTACAATGCTCAGCCATAATATTAAGACCACATGCTAAAGAATGTGTTGGTCCCCCTTTGATGCCACAAACAGCTCTGACCCATCAAGGCATGGACTCTGAAGAGGTTCTGTGGTATCGGGCACCAAGGTGTTCAAGTCCTGAAAGTTTTGAGGTGGGGCCTCAGTGGTTCCTCATGTTCGTAAAACAAATTCCGGAACAGTTTCTGCAATGTGACAAATTACCCTGCTGTGAGAGGCCACTGCCATTGACAAATACTGTTGCCATGATGGGGTGTTCTTGGTTTAAAACAATTTTTAGATATATGGTTTGTGTCATTAACATCCACAGATAACCTCCACAGCTGGCAGACAAAGAACACTATTATTGTGGGCAGTTGGTGGCCTAGTGGTTAGGGTGTTGCCAATGCACTCAGAAGGTCGTGGTTTGAATCCCATGACTGCTAGTGGCACCCTTGAACAAGGTGCCCTTGAGCAAGGTACTGTCTCCACACAATTCTCCCCAGGTGCTGTGTTCCTGGCTGCCCACTGCTTCACTTGGTGAATGAGTTAAATGCAGAGAAACAAGTTTTTGCTGTTCACACTGTGTGCTGTGATGTGTTCATGTATGACACTTCACTTCATTGTATCACACTGTGTTAAACCCTACAAAAATGTACAAAAATGTGGCTTGATGCTGATACCTTACAAGATGATCAGTCTATAACTTAACAGACAAATGTTAAGCATTCATTTTAATCTCAGCCAATGGTGTCAAGCCTAGTCACACTGTTACCTCAAGTTTATGAGGAGTTATCAAGTTTAATCCAGCATGATCCTACGTTTCTAAGCATGGACGCATCTGTGGAAATTTGATTCGACATCAAACTTTTGTTGCTTTAAAATGGCTGTTTAAGTCCGTGTTTTGGTTTGTAATTGCACACGTCTTTTTATGCTCTGTTTACACCACAAACACAGGCACATTTCTAGGGACGGAAGCGGTGAGCGTTTACACCTCTGATAGGGTGGTGTGCAATGTGTTGTTTTGTATGTAGTATGTGTTCTGCTGCAGGATGTGTCTAAGTGGTTGCCAGGGCACCCTTGCCTCACTGTGTGTTTCCCTTTGGCAGAGCTGAGCGATTTTTTTCTGGCTAGGGTTCGTATGAACCTGCCGTTTTCATGACCCTGTTGGTCATGACCTTTGTATGCTCCCACTGTTTGGATTCTCATAATTTACTGGATTTTTTGGAACACCCCGAACACATTTTGCGACTGTTCAGTATAACTAATACGTATGTATACAAAAGTATAAGCTAAATAAGGTTTTAAAATGTCTAGAAATAATTTTATTAATGTGGTAATATTCTAAAAATGCTTTTAAAATGAGAAATATTATATATTTGTATACTAGATTGAAGCTGTTTTCACTTTCGTTTCCTGCAGCCTATGAGAAAGCACATTCAGTCAAGAGCATGCAAACTCTTGAGGCATACTGTGCCAGCCTCCATATGTCTCTTCTCTGCCCTCATGAATGACATGCAGTGGACTGGTGTGACAGTATCTGAATCAGCTCTTGATCTGACCGGTGTGCACTCGTTTGCGTTGTGTGTTCAACTCAAAGCCTTGTGGAACAGAGAAAGCCGTCACTGCAGGCATGAGTGCGATGTGTGGGCTTCTAAACAGGTATGTACTTGGAGGTGTGTCTGGGCGTGTTTATAGATTTGTGCACACACAGTCATGTGGAAGTGTGTGTACATGCACGTACGCGTGTGGAGAGTGTTCTTTTAGTTTTAGACCAAAGGGCTCAAAGCACGTAGAAAAGGATTGCCTGGTAGAAGGAGAGGAAGTGAAAGCATCTTGAATGCAGGCTGCAACTCCAATATTTCTTCATACAGTTGTTACAATAGTCAACCTATACTAAACCGATTTTTAAATGGGAATTCTTTTCACATTTCAAAATAAAAGCATCAAATTTTATGCCGAGTATGCTAATTACCCGATTAAAATAAAGTGGCCCCTTATAGTCACACATTAACACACCACAGCACATTGTGAAATTCTTTCTCTGCATTTAACCAGTTCACCATGGGTACCTCAGTGGTGACAGTAGCAGTACTAGGATTCAAACCCACAACCTTCTGATCACAGGGGCAAAGCCCTGACCACTAGGCCACCCAGCTGCTCCGAAGCAGTCCTCATCTAGAGGAAGTATCAGATAATAAACTGATTAGAACAGATACTACACTTGATCTTAGCCAAACGGCAGAGAAGCAATTAAGTGATTTAGAGTGGTTTGGTGTGAAATCAAGTCAAGTCAGGCCAAGTAGGTTTTTACTGTAATTTCTACCATATACACACAGTACATAGTAAAAACAAAACAACATTCCTCCAGGACCATGGTGCAACACAAGAGCAGAACAGAACAGCAAAGAACAGAACACAAGTGCAAACAGGACCGAACACAAGAGCAACAATACAACTAAACGAGACAAGACAACGTTCAGCGCACTATTCTCGACGATTGTACACAGGGATAGGAAACAGAGATCTGAAGAATTTATTGCTTCTATACGCTTTCTTGGGATATGCTGCTTGATGCCTGAGACATTGTTTCACAAAAAAATTAATACAAAGCTTCATACTACAATACATTGCGAGGTGCATACAGGGCACAGCTTCCAGTATTGTTCACTCTGGTGAAAAGTTAAAGGGGAATTCCACTATTTTTTTTTATATTTTCAGCATAATTCTGTGGCTGCATCACTCAGGGTGGTTTCGTGTAAATAAGGTACATTGTAGAAAAAAAATGTTGCTGAATGCAGGAAATTCTTTTAGCAAAGAGCAGTGGATCCCAGGAAACATGGGTTTGTTCATTTTATTAATCCATGAATGCATTTAGAAAATATCATGATATTCAATTGTAGGCCTAGGAATGTTAATACAATTCATTCTTAAAATATATATATAAGATATTTTCACTCTGAACGTGTTCTTCTGCAGAGTCTGTGTGTTTGTGTCTGTATTCTGCTCTCAGAGGAGACGGTCACATGCCGCAGCTCTTGAAGGCCACGTGCTGTTGCCTTCAGGCTATGGAGACAGCACCTATTGGTATTGCACACACACACACACACACACACACACACACACACACACACACACACACACACTCACACACTCAAATGTACACATACACCAGAGCAGAAGAGACAGGCTATGGACATTAAAAATGAAACAAATGCCACACACAGAGGTTATTATGCCTGCTTTTTTTTTATCTCAGCCAATAAAGGCTTAAAGAAATCACTTGATTAAAAAAACATCATTTGCAGCATTTTGCAGTCAGCCAAGAAGTGTTTGGTACCTGAACTTTGCTTCTCTGAGAATACTGTAGCAATAGTCTCACGGAGCTAGACAAATCTAGGAAGACTTGTCTTTTTTTGGTCCCCAAGTTCCTCCAAGACTGTGGTGCATGACATGAACAAAAACAACATCATAAGACTACATCAGTGCAGACAGGACAGAAACACAGAGTGCAAAGAGCAAGAGAGAGAGTTCAAGACACATGAAACACAGAAGAGTAAAACAACAGGGCAAGACAACATTTAGTGCCATTGACGTTTGAACGAATGTAGTATTATGACAGAAAGTAGGGATGCTACTGGGCCTTCTTGCCGAAGGAGCTGGTGTTGAGGGTCCACAAAAGGTACTTTGCAATGTGAACACAAAAGGAATGTGCAAAGGAACTGGGACGATCTCCACCGATGAGCCATCAATAATCAGCAGAGAGTGATCACATTGTGCCCTCCTGAAGTCAACAACCATCTCTTTTATTTTGTCCACATTCAGAGACAGGTTGATGCACCTCTTCTCTGTATGCCACATCATCATTCTCAAACATACCATCAGCAAACTTGATGATGTGGTATGAACTGTGCATTGCTGCACAATCATGGGTCATCATCCTGAACAGCAGAGGTTTGCGCACACAGCCCTGTGGGGCCCCTGTGCTAAGCGTGGGGGTGCTGGAGATGTTGCTCCTGATCTGGCCGAGGCCTCCAAGTCATCAAGTCCAGGATCCAGCTGCAGAGAGAAATGTTCAGGCTCGTGTCCCAGTCAGTGTGCTCAAAACAGAAATGGCACCTGTGAGGCAGACCTTCAGGGCTTGGCACATCTGATGAGCAGCTTTTAGGCTTGGATCAGCATAACAGAGACGGGGTCTAAGGAGCCGAGGTCTGAGGGCCTCGTCCCCGGAGCATGCTGAGGTCTTGGAGCTTGTCCAGCAGTCCATCCTCAAGGTAAGTTTCTTGTTTATATCTTAACTGAAGCAGCATCTGATGGTCATGGACATGGGCACTAGCTGTGCTGATACACATCTGAGTAAAGATTTAGTGTGAAAGTCAACTGAAAACTGCACTGTTGGACCCAGAATTTTTCACTGGGCAGCAATGGTTTCCATAGCTTTGATCATGTGCATTGACCGTGATGTCGTGATGCGTGGTAGACTGCTTCACCGCCTTCCATGCTAGAATATAGGTCGGTGTAATACGCGGAATTGCTCTATTCATGATTCACTACTGTGATTCTCAGTCTCCCTGTAAGCAACATGAGTTACTTTTGTGGTGTTTGCTTTGCTCTGCCACTGCAGCCCAGTGCTACAGATAATTCTTCCACTGCGTGGCGAAAAACTCCCAGCTATAATGCTAAACAAGGCTATGCACGCCACACAAGCATAACAGGTATGATGCTGCCATCGGCTGTATTCTCATGTTATTAAGACGCTGTGAGTTTGACCTCGCCTGTCAGCTCACCCACTGCATGTAAATCGTTTTGGTCTCCATGGTGAAGAGCATGAAATATTCGGTGGACTCCATGTCTCTGTGGAAACGGACAGGAGCTGCTGCATATGAATTGTCCATTATGCAGACCATGGTGGTGACCTCACACTGACGGAGCAAATTAGTCCTATTAGCTGTGATCAGGTGAGTGGTACAAAGAGGCCAAGAGAGAAAAAGAAAGAGAGAGAGAACGGGAAAGAGAGAGGTTGTCTAGGGACAGAGGACGAAAGAGAGGTCATGTTAATCAGTAGCAAGCTCTGTTAGGAAACTCAGTTGGAAGGTGTTCAGGTATGCTGTATGTCATTCTCTTCAACTCGAAGGCACAGTTAAACTGGCCGAAAAGCGGCCTGCTGTTAATTCAGCTGGCCTACAGAGAGCCTTTTCTCAAAGCGAATGTTCACCAAGATCTACTTTACATAATTGTCCCCTTTCTCCAAATATAGTCTGAATTTACTGCTTTCGTTTTCATAAGTGTCTTCACCCCTGGGGTTGGTGCAAACAGTTGAATTTGTTTTACTTGTTGGTCTAACAAAGACTAACTCTTCTCTCACATAATACAAGAGGGTATGTATATACAACACGCGTTATGTAAGTCCTCCCATTGTCAGCTTATTTCTGCTGGGTTTGATAATGACAAGCTGTAGATATTAAAGGTTCCATGTCCTACTTTTCTACACACACACGCGCACACACACACACACACGCACACACACACACACACACCCACACACACACACACACACACACACACACACACACACACACACACACACACACACAC